>JAVLUX010000245.1:4237500-4334650 GCA_032164185.1 Moxostoma hubbsi
CACACACACACACATACACACACACACACACACACACACACATACATACACACACACACACACACAGGTTTAGTGATTGTTGTGTTTTAAGTGTTTTTTTCTTCTTGTGTTTAGATGTCTGTGATCTCACACTGGATTTAAACACACACACACACACACACACACACACACAGGTTTAGTGATTGTTGTATTTTAAGTGTTTTTTTCACTTCTTGTGTTCAGATGTCTGTGATCTCACACTGGATTCAAACATACACACACACACACACACACACAGGTTTAATGATTGTTGTGTTTTAAGTTTTTTTTCTCTTCTTGTGTTCAGATGTCTGTGATCTCACACTGGATTCAAACACACACACACACACACCCACACACACACACACACACACACACAGGTTTAGTGATTGTTGTGTTTTAAGTGTTTTTTCTCTTCTTGTGTTCAGATGTCTGTGATCTCACACTGGATTCAAACACACACACACACACACACACACACACACACACACAGGTTTAGTGATTGTTGTATTTTAAGTGTTTTTTCTCTTCTTGTGTTCAGATGTCTGTGATCTCACACTGGATTCAAACATACACACACACACACACACACACACACACACACACACAGGTTTAGTGATTGTTGTGTTTTAAGTGTTTTTTCTCTTCTTGTGTTCAGATGTCTGTGATCTCACACTGGATTCAAACACACACACACACACACACACACACACACACACACACACAAAGGTTTAGTGATTGTTGTGTTTTAAGTGTTTTTTCTCTTCTTGTGTTCAGATGTCTGTGATCTCACACTGGATTCACACACAGCACACACTCACACTCACACACACACACACACACACACACACACACACATACACACACACACACACACATACACACATACACAGGTTTAGTGATTGTTGTGTTTTAAGTGTTTTTTTCTTCTTGTGTTCAGATGTCTGTGATCTCACACTGGATTCAAACACACACACACACACACACACACACACACACACACACACACACACACACACACTGGTTTAGTGATTGTTGTGTTTTAAGTGTTTTTCTCTTCTTGTGTTCAGATGTCTGTGATCTCACACTGGATTCAAACACACACACACACACACACACACACACAGGTTTAGTGATTGTTGTGTTTTAAGTGTTTTTTCTCTTCTTGTGTTCAGATGTCTGTGATCTCACACTTGGATTCAAACACACACACACACACACACACACACACACACACACTGGTTTAGTGATTGTTGTGTTTTAAGTGTTTTTTTCTTCTTGTGTTTAGATGTCTGTGATCTCACACTGAATTCAAACACACAGGTTTAGTGATTGTTGTATTTTAAGTGTTTTTTCTCTTCTTGTGTTCAGATGTCTGTGATCTCACACTGGATTCAAACATACACACACACACACACACACACACACAGGTTTAATGATTGTTGTGTTTTAAGTGTTTTTTCTCTTCTTGTGTTCAGATGTCTGTGATCTCACACTGGATTCCCACACACACACACACACACACACACACACACACACACACACAGGTTTAGTGATTGTTGTGTTCTCTTTACAAAAAGCTTCACTTTGATGCTGCGCTGCTAAGCGCTATGGGGAAACAATCTTATTGTGAGCTGCTCTGAACATGTGTGTAACACGTCAATGAAATTGACTGGAATTTATAGCCTCGGTTGGTGAGGATCATTGGACGCACCTGAGACCAGGCTATAAATAGGAGGTGTCACCAGAGTGGCGTCAGACATTTTTCTTCAGAGCTTTCTCTGTGTGTTTTCACGAAACTCTTGCTAGAAATTGTTTAAAAATCTTAAACCTTTCCTTCTTTCTCTCTTTATATATATATATATATATATATATATATATATATATATATATATATATATATATTAAAAAAAAAGGGGAAAATGACGGAAAAGCAGGGCAAACAATGCGTGTTTCCTTGTCAGCGTTTTATGTCTGACAGGGACACGCATCAATTTTGCTTTGTCTGCTTGGGGGAAGAGCACGCTACTCTCGCGTTGGAACAGGGCGGGTGCGCGCATTGTGACCTACTTTCGGTCGGGATGCTTCGCGCTCGCCTTGCTTACTTCCGAGAGCCGGCACCCACACTTCATTTGTGGGGCTCTCGCATGGATCTGGCTGAGGAGCGAGAGACGGGTTCGCCCCTTTCGCTCGCTCTCTCCCCAGATCCTGCTGGTCCCTCGCGTGATCCTGAAGCGTGCTTCGGCGCCTCTTCAGTTCACGAGGGGGACCTCCTTTCCCTTGGGTCAGATTTAGAGTTAACCGCATCTGAGCGCTCCAATCGCGATTCTAAATCTTCAGAGCTGCTCGATGTGATTACTCGCGCGGTGGCCAGGCTTCAAATAGACTGGCCACGTGACCAAGTTCCCCCCAAGCGCTCTAAGCTAGAGGACAGATTTCTGTCTGGTGACCAAGGGAAGGGAACACTTCATCAGTCCCTTCCCTTCTTTGATGATCTCCATGACGAGCTTTCTCGGTCTTGGAATAAGCCTTATACCTCGCGCATTCACGTGCCCTCGACGTCAATATATTCGACTATCGTAGGCGCTGAGGCGCGAGGGTATTTAAAGATGCCACCGGTTGAAGAGACACTTGCGGGTTATCTCTCGCCGGGTTCGGCATCATCACTTAATAAATCTGCTCTCCCTTCTAAGCCATGCAGGGTAACCTCCATGCTGGTCGGGAGAGCATATCAAGCGGCTGGTCAGGCTGGTGCTGCGCTGCACACCATGGCTGTTTTGCGGGCATACCAGGCTGACCTGCTTAAAGATTTGAGTGCTGGAAGAAGTCTCGACGATGAAGCTTTCTCTGAGCTTCGTCGAGCTACCGATTTGTCTCTCCGTGCCACCAAGCAGTCAGCCCATGCTATTGGCCGGTCTATGTCCGCTTTGGTTAGCACTGAAAGGCACTTATGGTTGAATCTATCCGGCATCAAGGATAAGGACAGGGTTTTCCTTCTTGATGCCCCAGTTTCGCCTTCTGGTCTCTTTGGAGACGCCATGAACACGGTTATCTCCAGATTCCAGGGGGCGAAAAGCCATGAGGAAGCCTTTGGAAAATTCCTTCCTCGTCGCACTCAGGGGGCGAGGCCGTCGGTCACCCAGTCTTGCCCTGATTCTGTGAGGAGGGAGATTCAGAAGCAGAGCGTGGCAAGTCGTGCTCCCCCTCGCAAGGATTGGGGACAGGCTCGTCGCCCTCAGCAACCTCCCAAACAAGACCTCAGGGCTGTTATCTCCAAGAGAAAGAAGCCCTGACGTCCTTGTGTCCTTGTGAGGGTAGTTCCCTTCGGGACGGGGCGCGTGTATCATTCACTTCGGCCCTCCCGATACCCTCACGAAACCTCTTCACTCCCGCCACCCTTGGTGTTTCGGGTGACAGGGGTATCCAACAAAATGTTGAATGTACCGTCACTTCCTGCCATATTCCAGGACACGGAACATTCTACACCCCCTCGACAGGAAGTCTTGAAATTAGTTCCCATCTCAGAGAACCTGGCAGCGTGGAAACTTCTGCCAGATATTTCTATGTGGGTTCTAAAAACAGTAGAAAAAGGCTACAGAATTCAGTTCGCTTGCCACCCTCCGAGCTTCAACGGCGTGGTTTCCACTACCGTAAGTCCGGAACAGGCATGTCTACTTCAGGTAGAACTGCAAAATCTCTTGGAGAAAGGGGCCATAGAACATGTTCCCCTTCCAGAGAAAAAGTCTGGCTATTACAGCAGATACTTCCTGGTCCCCAAGAAGGGGGGGGGGGGGGGGGGGGCTTGCGTCCCATCTTGGATCTTCGTGCCTTGAACCGCTCGGTCAAGACGCTCAGGTTCAAGATGCTAACAGTCAGGTCCGTCGTGTCTCAGTTCCAACGTTTCGATTGGCTGGTCACGATCGACCTCATGGACGCATACTTTCATATTGGAATTCTGCCACAGCACAGGAAGTTCCTGAGGTTCGCTTTCGGGGACGAAGCCTTCCAGTATCGGGTCCTTCCATTCGGCCTAGCCCTATCACCCCGCACATTCACGAAATGCATGGATGCAGCACTGGCTCCGTTGCGACTCCAGGGCATCCGCATTCTGAATTATCTAGACGACTGGCTGATCCTAGCCCAGTCTCAAGAACTGACAGTTCAGCACAGGGATATCATCTTGGCTCATCTAGGTTCTCTGGGTCTGAGACTCAACGCCAAAAAGAGCGTTCTTTCCCCGACCCAGAAAATTTCCTATCTGGGGGTTATATGGAATTCGGTCACGATGCAGGCACAGTTGTCTCCCGCTCGTGTCATCTCCATTCAGAACTCCCTGAGCATTCTCAGGCTAGGTCAAGTTTGCACTGTTCTTCAGTTCCAACGAATATTAGGTCTCATGGCGTCTGCGTCCACGGTGATTCCTTTGGGCCTTCTCCATATGAGACCGTTTCAGCTGTGGCTAAAAGCCAGGGGGTTTCATCCAAGGGCCAGTCCCCTCAGGCAAATAAGGGTTACGCACCCAGTGCTTCGTTCCCTCTCTATGTGGTTCAGACCCCGGTTTCTCACCTTGGGTCCCACTCTTGGTGCGTTGTGTCGTCGCAGGATGCTTACGACAGACGCCTCCCTGACGGGTTGGGGTGTGGTCTTAAGTGGTCGTCCAGCCCAAGGGGAATGGGAGAGTCATCAACTCGATTGGCACATAAATCACCTCGAGCTGATGGCAGTATTTCTGGCCCTGAAATACTTTCTCCAACATTTGAGAGGCTGCCATGTCCTTGTGCGGGCGGACAACACAGCAGCAGTCTCCTACATAAATCATCAAGGAGGCCTACGTTCTCGCCACCTCAATTTGCTGGCACGTCGGATTCTCCTTTGGGCAACAGGGCAAGTTACTGTCACTCAGGGCAGTCTATATCCCTGGACGCCTGAATGTGGGAGCAGATTTTCTGTCCAGACGAATCTTACCATCGGGCGAGTGGAAACTCCATCCCGAGGTAGTACAACAGATCTGGGAGAGATTTTACAGAGCCGAAGTGGACCTCTTCGCCTCTCAAGAGACTGCGCAATGTCCCCTCTACTTCTCTCTGAGTCACCCAGCCCCCCTGGGTCTGGACGCGATGGCGCATACGTGGCCCAGAATGCGCCTGTATGCGTTCCCTCCGGTTTCTCTGCTCCCGGGAGTCCTGGCCAGAGTTCGCCAGCAAGGGTCTTGCCTCTTATTGATAGCGCCTCGCTGGCCGAACAGGGTTTGGTTCTCAGAGATGATGTCTCTCCTAGACGGCTCGCCCTGGGCGATTCCGGACACACACACACACACACACACACAGGTTTAGTGATTGTTGTATTTTAAGTGTTTTTTCTCTTCTTGTGTTCAGATGTCTGTGATCTCACACTGGATTCAAACATACACACACACACACACACACACACACACACACACAGGTTTAGTGATTGTTGTGTTTTAAGTGTTTTTTCTCTTCTTGTGTTCAGATGTCTGTGATCTCACACTGGATTCAAACACACACACACACACACACACTCACACACACACACAGGTTTAGTGATTGTTGTGTTTTAAGTGTTTTTTTCTTTTCTTGTGTTCAGATGTCTGTGATCTCACACTGGATTCAAACACACACACACACACACACTCACACACACACACACACACACACACACACACAGGTTTAGTGATTGTTGTGTTTTAAGTGTTTTTTTCTCTTCTTGTGTTCAGATGTCTGTGATCTCACACTGAATTCACACACAGCACACACTCACACACACACACACACACATATACACACACACACACACATACACTCACTCTGACACTCACTCTGACACACACACACACACATACACACACACACACACACTGGTTTAGTGATTGTTGTGTTTTAAGTGTTTTTTCTCTTCTTGTGTTCAGATGTCTGTGATCTCACACTGGATTCAAACACAGCACACACTGAACTCATTCTGTCTGAGGGGAACAGGAAGGTGACACATGTGAGAGAGCGTCAGTCATATCCTGATCATCCAGAGAGATTTGATGTGTATCCTCAGGTTCTGTGTAGAGAGAGTCTGACTGGACGCTGTTACTGGGAGACTCAATGGAGTGGAGATGCTGCTGGTATATCAGTGTCATATAAAGAAATCAGCAGGAAAGGAGGGAGTCCTGACTGTGTGTTTGGACTCAATATAAACTCCTGGAGTCTGTGGTGCTTTAATAACACATTCACTGTCTGGCACAATAATAACAGCACTGACATACGTCCCCCTTCACACGACTGTAAGAGAGTAGGAGTGTATGTGGACTGTCCGGCCGGCACTCTGTCCTTCTACAGCGTCTCTGACACACACACACTCACACACTTACACACATTCATCACCACATTCACTCAACCCCTCTATGCTGGATTTAGAGTTTATCCTGATTCCTCAGTGTGTGTGTGTGAAATTGATCATCAGAGAAACACACACACACAACTGGATGAGTGAAATATACTCACTGTATCTCACATCAACACAACTCCAAACTCTTTCTAGAAATCATTTCATGAATTAAAAAAGAAAAAAGATTGAACTTTATTGTCATTGTGCAGAGTACAGGTACAGAGCCAATGAAATGCAGTTGTTTTCACATATGGGGTCATATGCGCAGGGTCAGTCACGAAACAGCGGCCCGGAGCAGATAGGGTCAACTTTACCTCCTTGTCTGAGATAGTCAATCCGCACATCTTATCAAGAGGCTTGTTGAGCACAATATAATGCATTTAACACTTTAACATGGTTGTTGAGATCGTTATAAATGTTCTTTGTGCATCACACGAGAGGGAACGAGTTCATTTCTTGTGGTCATTGTGTCAGTGTTTTAACATTCTGACAATCATTAATTAGGTTGGCTTGAGAAAGCCAACTTACTGAAATCCTATTTAAACTTATTAGGTTGGCTTGAGAAAGCCAACTTACTGAAATCCTATTTAAACTTAATATTATTATTATTCTTCTGAGACTAAATTTCTAAATCTAACTCCTCCTAGAGCTTTTAAGCTACATGCACCAAACTCGGCACAGACCTTCAGACTAATCCCGAATAGTGTGCTATATCTTTTCTAACTGATTGGACTTACGGTTTTCCTAAAAATGACGATCAAAACTCGGAAAAACTCCCATTGACTTAACATTGCGGAATGTTCAGAAATTTAAATCCCAACTGACGTTTTCACACACACAGACAAAAAAGGGCCTGTCAGCCCTGCGTCTCTCCCTCTCTCTCTCCCTCAGAGGATTTATTTTATCAAGCAGCCAATAAGTAATGACCTAAAATCTTCATAGCCACAGTATAGTAGCTTCCAGGTTGACTTTGTTCACTCAGTATGGAAAGGAGGCTTGATAAGTATCACCCTGGTAACTGCATAGCAACCAGACAGGGTTACCCTAGCAACCAAATAACAAATCACATATTTCTGCACCAGAAAATCATACAGACTTCCTGTTTCACTTATTTCACTCAGGATGGAAAGTAGCCTTGATATGTATCACTCTGGTAACTGCCTAGCAACCAGATGGGGTTACCCTAGCAACCAAGTAACAAATCACATATCTCTGCACCAGAAAATCATACTGACGTCCTGTTTCACTTATTTCACTCAGGATGGAAAGTAGCCTTGATATGTATCACTCTGGTAACTGCCTAGCAACCAGATGTGATTACCCTAGCAACCAAGTAACAAATCACATATCTCTGCAACAGAAAATCATAGAGACTTCCGGGTTGACTTTATTCACTCAGGATGGAAAGTAGCCTTGATATGTATCACTCTGGTAACTGCCTAGCAACCAGATATGGTTACCCTAGCAACCAAGTAACAAATCATATATATTTGAACCAGAACATCGTAGAGACTTCCTGTTTCACATATTTCACTCAGGATTGCAAGGAGCCTTATGAGTATCACTTTGGTAACTAACTAGCAACCAGACGGGGTTACCCTAGCAACCAAGTAACAAATCACATATCTTTGAACCAGAACATCATAGAGACTTAGGGGTTGACATATTTCACACAGGATTGCAAGGAGCCTTATGAGTATCACTTTGGTAACTGCCTAGCAACCAGATGTGTTTACCCTAGCAACCAAGTAACAAATCACATATCTCTGCACCAGAAAATCGTAGAGACTTCCTGTTTCACTTATTTCACTCAGGATGGAAAGTAGCCTTGATATGTATCACTCTGGTAACTGCCTAGCAACCAGATGCGGTTACCCTAGCAACCAAGTAACAAATCACATATCTCTGCAACAGAAAATCGTAGAGACTTCCGGGTTGACATAATTCACTCAGGATGGAAAGGAGGCTTGATAAGTATCACCCTGGTAACTGCATAGCAACCAGATGGGGTTACCCTAGCAACCAAGTAACAAATAACATATCTCTTCACCAGAAAATCGTAGAGACTTCCTGTTTGAATTAATTCGCTCAGGATGGGAAGTAGCCTTGATATGTATCACTCTGGTAACTGCCTAGCAACCAGATATGGTTACCCTAGCAACCAAATAACAAATCACATATCTCTGCAACAGAAAATCGTGGAGAATTCTGGGTTGACTTTTTTCACTCAGGATGGAAAGGAGGCTTGATAAGTATCACCCTGGTAACTGCATAGCAACCAGATGTGGTTACCCTAGCAACCAAGTAACAAATCACATATCTTTGAACCAGAAAATCATAAAGACTTAGGGGTTGACATATTTCACACAGGATTGCAAGGAGCCTTATGAGTAACACGTTGGTAACTGCCTAGCAACCAGATGGGGTTACCCTAGCAACCAAGTAACAAATCACATATCTCTGCACCAGAAAATCGTATACACTTCCTGTTTGAATTATTTCACTCAGAATGGAAAGTAGCCTTGATATGTATCACTCTGGTAACTGCCTATCAACCAGATATGGTTACCCTAGCAACCAAGTAACAAATCACATATCTATGCAAAAGAAAATCGTAGAGACTTCCAGGTTGACTTTATTCACTCAGAATGAAAAGGAGGCTTGATAAGGATCACCCTGGAAACTGCCTAGCAACCAGATTGGGTTACCCTAGCAACCAAGTAAAAAATAATATATCTATCTATCTGTCTATCTATCTATCTTTCTGAGGGTCAATATCTATCTGTCTATCTATCTATCTATCTATCTGAGGGTCAATATCTATCTATCTATCTGTGGGTCATACTCTATCTATCTATCTATCTATCTATCTATCTATCTATCTATCTATCTATCTGTGGGTCATACTCTATCTATTTATCTATCTATCTATCTATCTATCTAAGGGTCAATGACTATCTATCTATCTATCTATCTATCTATCTGTCTATCTATCTGTCTATCTATCTATCTATCTATCTATCTATCTATCTATCTGTGGGTCATACTCTATCTATCTATCTATCTATCTTTCTGAGGGTCAATATCTATCTATCTATCTATCTATCTATCTATCTATCTATCTATCTATCTATCTGAGGGTCAATAACTATCTATCTATCTATCTGTGGGTCATACTCTATCTATCTATCTATCTATCTATCTATCTATCTATCTATCTATCTATCTAAGGGTCAATGACTATCTATCTATCTATCTATCTATCTATCTATCTATCTATCTATCTATCTGAGGATCAATATCTATCTATCTATCTATCTATCTATCTATCTATCTGAGGGTCAATATCTATCTATCTATCTATCTATCTATCTATCTATCTGTGGGTCATACTCTATCTATCTATCTGTCTATCTATCTATCTGAGGGTCAATATCTATCTATCTATCTATCTATCTATCTATCTATCTATCTATCTATCTATCTATCTATCTATCTATCTGAGGGTCAATATCTATCTATCTATCTATCTATCTATCTATCTATCTATCTGATGGTCAATATCTATCTATCTATCTATCTATCTATCTATCTATCTATCTGTGGGTCATACTCTATCTGTCTATCTATCTATCTGATGGTCAATATCTATCTATCTATCTATCTATCTATCTATCTATCTATCTATCTATCTATTTGATAGATTGAATGGTTTTATAATCTCTAAACTTTGAACTTTGAAAACTACTACTTATAATTACATCAAATTAAAAACCTTAAATCTTCAAACTTTTACAACTACTTCAAACTTTATGCTAGGCTTTCTCAAGCCAACCTAAAGTTTGTACTCAAACTTTTTAATCTAGTTAGGTTGGCTTGAGAAAGCCAACTTACTGAAATCCTATTTAAACTTATTAGTGGTGCTTGCAAAGCAACACTATTGTAATCTCACATACTTATTTTTCTTCTTCTTCTTCTTCTTCTTCTTCTTCCGTACAAAACTTCGGCGCCTAACTCGTCCCGCACCTTTTGGCGTAGACCCATGAATGAGGTGTCAAATCGTGCGGCTCATTGAGGAGAGGTGTGCTATGACTTTTATAAGCGATCGGGTGTACGATGTTCGCACAGCGGACGAAAAAGCGGCCAAAAATGTCCCATTGACTTTACATTGCGGAATGTTCAGAAATTTAAATCCCAACTGACATTTTCACACACACAGACAAAAAAGGGCCTGTCAGCCCTGCGTGTCTCTCTCTCTCTCCCTCAGAGGATTTCTTTTATCAAGCAGCCAATAAAAATCTTCATAGCCACAACATAAAACATGCTAAAAATGTGCTAGCATCATGCTAACATATGCTGGCATCGCCTAGCGAAGTGCTAAAACATGCTAAAAACATGCTAGCAACATGTTAAAACATATTAGTATTGCATAGCGAAGTGCTAAAACATGCTAAAAACATGCTAGCAACATGCTAAAACATATTAGTATTGCATAGCGAAGTGCTAAAACATGCTAAAACGTGCTATCAACATGCTAAAACATACTAGTATCGCATAGCGAAGTGCTAAAACGTGCTAGCATCATGCTAACACATGCTGGTATCGCCTAGCGAAGTACTAAAACATGCTAAAAATATGCTAGCATCATGCTAACATATGCTGGCTTCGGCTAACGAAGTACTAAAACATGCTAAAAATGTGCTAGCATCATGCTAACACATGCTGGCATCGCCTAGATAAGTGCTAAAACATGCTAAAAACGTGCTAGCAACATGCTAACACATACTAGTATCGCATAGTGAAGTACTAAAACATGCTAAAAATGTGCTAGCATCATGCTAACACATGTTGGCATCGCCTAGCGAAGTGTTTAAACATGCTAAAGCGTGCTAGCATTATGCTAATACATGTTAGCATTGCCTAGGGAATTGTTAAAACATGCTAAAAATGTGCTAGCATCATGCTAACACATGTTAGCATTACCGAGGGCATTGCTAAAACATGTTAAAAATGTGCTAGCATCATGCTAACACATGTTAGCATTGCCAAACGAAGTGCTAAAACATGCTAAAAACGTGCTAGTATCATGCTAACACATGCTAGCTTTGCCTAGCAAAGTGCTAAAACATTTAAAAATGTGCTACCATCATGAAAAACACATGTTAGCAACATTCTATGACCTTTATTTTAGTGCTTAGAAACAAGTTAGAAAATTCTATTTGACGAGTTTTGCCACGGCAAGCACCACTCACATTTTCTTCAGGAAATGTACATTCTAGTTAGGTTGGCTTGAGAAAGCCAACTTACTGAAATCCTATTTAAACTTATTATTATTATTATTATTATTCTGAGACTAAATTTCTAAATGTAACTCCTCCTAGAGCTTTTAAGCTACATGCACCAAACTCGGCACAGACCTTCAGACTAATCCCGAATAGTGTGCTATATCTTTTCTAACTGATCGGACTTACGGTTTTCCTAAAAATGACGATCAAAACTCGGAAAAACTCCCATTGATTAACATTGCGGAATGTTCAGAAATTTAAATCCCAACTGACGTTTTCACACACACAGACAAAAAAGGGCCTGTCAGCCCTGCGTCTCTCCCTCTCTCTCTCCCTCAGAGGATTTCTTTTATCAAGCAGCCAATAAGTAATGACCTAAAATCTTCATAGCCACAGTATAGTAGCTTCCAGGTTGACTTGATTCACTCAGTATGGAAAGGAGGCTTGATAAGTATCACCCTGGTAACTGCCTAGCAACCAGACAGGGTTACCCTAGCAACCAAATAACAAATCACATATTTCTGCACCAGAAAGTCATACAGACATCCTGTTTCACTTATTTCACTCAGGATGGAAAGTAGCCTTGATATGTATCACTCTGGTAACTGCCTAGCAACCAGATGGGGTTACCCTAGCAACCAAGTAACAAATCACATATCTCTGCACCAGAAAATCATACAGACTTCCTGTTTCACTTATTTCACTCAGGATGGAAAGTAGCCTTGATATGTATCACTCTGGTAACTGCCTAGCAACCAGATGGGGTTACCCTAGCAACCAAGTAACAAATCATATATCTCTGCAACAGAAAATCAAAGAGACTTCCGGGTTGACTTATTTCACTCAGGATGGAAAGCAGCCTTGATATGTATCACTCTGGTAACTGCCTAGCAACCAGATGTGATTACCCTAGCAACCAAGTAACAAATCACATATCTCTGCAACAGAAAATCATAGAGACTTCCGGGTTGACTTAATTCACTCAGGATGGAAAGTAGCCTTGATATGTATCACTCTGGTAACTGCCTAGCAACCAGATGGGGTTACCCTAGCAACCAAGTAACAAATCACATATCTCTGCACCAGAAAATCGTAGAGACTACCTGTTTCACTTATTTCACTCAGGATGGAAAGTAGCCTTGATATGTATCACTCTGGTAACTGCATAGCAACCAGACAGGGTTACCTTAGCAACCAAGTAACAAATCACATATCTTTGAACCAGAACATCGTAGACACTTAGGGGTTGACATATTTCACACAGGATTGCAAGGAGCCTTATGAGTATCACTTTGGTAACTGCCTAGCAACCAGATGTGTTTACCCTAGCAACCAAGTAACAAATCACATATCTCTGCACCAGAAAATCATAGAGACTTCCTGTTTCACTTATTTCACTCAGGATGGAAAGTAGCCTTGATATGTATCCCTCTGGTAACTGCCTACCAACCAGATGCGATTACCCTAGCAACCAAGTAACAAATCACATATCTTTGAACCAGAACATCGTAGAGACTTAGGGGTTAACATATTTCACACAGGATTGCAAGGAGCCTTGATATGTATCACTCTGGTAACTGCCTAGCAACCAGACGGGGTTACCCTAGCAACCAAGTAACAAATCACATATATCTGCACCAGAAAATCATAGAGACTTCCTGTTTCACTTATTTCACTCAGGATGGAAAGTAGCCTTGATATGTATCACTCTGGTAACTGCCTAGCAACCAGATGTGATTACCCTAGCAACCAAGTAACAAATCACATATCTCTGCAACAGAAAATCAGAGAGACTTCCGGGTTGACTTATTTCACTCAGGATGGAAAGTAGCCTTGATATGTATCACTCTGGTAACCGCCTAGCAACCAGATGTGATTACCCTAGCAACCAAGTAACAAATCACATATCTCTGCATCAGAAAATCATAGAGACTTCCGGGTTGACTTGATTCACTCAGGATGGAAAGTAGCCTTGATATGTATCACTCTGGTAACTGCCTAGCAACCAGACGGGGTTACCCTAGCAACCAAGTAACAAATCACATATATCTGCACCAGTATATCGTAGAGACTACCTGTTTCACTTATTTCACTCAGGATGGAAAGTAGCCTTGATATGTATCACTCTGGTAACTGCATAGCAACCAGACAGGGTTACCTTAGCAACCAAGTAACAAATCACATATCTTTGAACCAGAACATCGTAGAGACTTAGGGGTTGACATATTTCACACAGGATTGCAAGGAGCCTTATGAGTATCACTTTGGTAACTGCCTAGTAACCAGATGTGTTTACCCTAGCAACCAAGTAACAAGTCACATATCTCTGCACCAGAAAATCATAGAGACATCCTGTTTCACTTATTTCACTCAAGATGGAAAGTAGCCTTGATATATATCACTCTGGTAACTGCCTATCAACCAGATATGGTTACCCTAGCAACCAAGTAACAAATCACATATCTATGCAACAGAAAATCATAGAGACTTCCGGGTTGACTTTATTCACTCAGGATGGAAAGTAGCCTTGATATGTATCACTCTGGTAACTGCCTAGCAACCAGATGGGGTTACCCTAGCAACCAAGTAACAAATCACATATCTCTGCACCAGAAAATCGTAGTGACTTCCTGTTTCACTTATTTCACTCAGGATGGAAAGTAGCCTTGATATGTATCACTCTGGTAACTGCCTAGCAACCAGATGTGATTACCCTAGCAACCAAGTAACAAATCACATATCTCTGCAACAGAAAATCAGAGAGACTTCCGGGTTGACTTATTTCACACAGGATGGAAAGTAGCCTTGATATGTATCACTCTGGTAACTGCCTAGCAACCATATGTGATTACCCTAGCAACCAAGTAACAAATCACATATCTCTGCAATAGAAATTCATAGAGACTTCCAGGTTGACTTTATTCACTCAGGATGGAAAGTAGCCTTGATATGTATCACTCTGGTAACTGCCTAGCAACCAGACGGCGTTACCCTAGCAACCAAGTAACAAATCACATATCTTTGAACCAGAACATCGTAGAGACTTAGGGGTTGACATATTTCACACAGGATTGCAAGGAGCCTTATGAGTATCACTTTGGTAACTGCCTAGCAACCAGATGTGTTTACCCTAGCAACCAAGTAACAAATCACATATCTCTGCACCAGAAAATCATACAGACTTCCTGTTTCACTTATTTCACTCAGGATGGAAAGTAGCCTTGATATGTATCACTCTGGTAACTGCCTAGCAACCAGATGTGATTACCCTAGCAACCAAGTAACAAATCACATATCTCTGCAACAGAAAATCAGAGAGACTTCCGGGTTGACTTATTTCACTCAGGATGGAAAGTAGCCTTGATATGTATCACTCTGGTAACTGCCTAGCAACCAGATGTGATTACCCTAGCAACCAAGTAACAAATCACATATCTCTGCAACAGAAAATCATAGAGACTTCAGGGTTGACTTTATTCACTCAGGATGGAAAGTAGCCTTGATATGTATCACTCTGGTAACTGCCTAGCAACCAGACGGGGTTACCCTAGCAACCAAATAACAAATCACATATCTCTGCACCAGAAAATCATAGAGACTACCTGTTTCACTTAATTCACTCAGGATGGAAAGTAGCCTTGATATGTATCACTCTGGTAACTGCCTAGCAACCAGATGCGGTTACCCTAGCAACCAAGTAACAAATCACATATCTTTGAACCAGAACATCGTAGAGACTTAGGGGTTGACATATTTCACACAGGATTGCAAGAAGCCTTATGAGTATCACTTTGGTAACTGCCTAGCAACCAGATGTGTTTACCCTAGCAACCAAGTAACAAATCACATCTCTGCACCAGAAAATCATAGAGACTTCCTGTTTCACTTATTTAACTCAGGATGGAAAGTAGCCTTGATATGTATCCCTCTGGTAACTGCCTAGCAACCAGATGTGGTTACCCTAGCAACCAAGTAACAAATCACATATCTTTGTACCAGAACATCGTAGAGACTTAGGGGTTGACATATTTCACACAAGATTGCAAGGAGCCTTATGAGTATCACCTTGGTAACTGCCTAGCAACCAGATGGGGTTACCCTAGCAACCAACTAACAAATCACATATCTCTGCACCAGAAAATCGTAGAGACTTCCGGGTTGACATAATTCACTCAGGATGGAAAGGAGGCTTGATAAGTATCACCCTGGTAACTGCATAGCAACCAGATGGGGTTACCCTAGCAACCAAGTAACAAATAATATATCTCTTCACCAGAACATCGTAGAGACTTCCTGTTTGACTTATTTCACTCAGGATAGCAAGGAGTCTTGAAAAGTATCACTCTAGTAACTGCCTAGCAACGACAAGGGCTTACCCTAGCAACCAAGTAACAAATCACATAACTCTGCACCAGAAAATCGTAAAGACTTCCTGTTTCACTTATTTTACTCAAGATGGAAAGTAGCCTTGATATATATCACTCTGGTAACTGCCTATCAACCAGATATGGTTACCCTAGCAACCAAGTAACAAATCACATATCTATGCAACAGAAAATCATAGAGACTTCCGGGTTGACTTTATTCACTCAGAATGAAAAGGAGGCTTGATAAGGATCACCCTGGAAACTGCCTAGCAACCAGATTGGGTTACCCTAGCAACCAAGTAAAAAATGATATATCTATCTATCTATCTATCTATTTATCTTTCTGAGGGTCAATATCTATCTATCTATCTATCTATCTGAGTGTCAATATCTATATCTATCTATCTAACTATCTGAGGGTCAATAACTATCTATCTATCTATCTGTGGGACATACTCTATCTATCTATATCTCAGGGTCAATGACTATCTATCTATCTATATATCTGACAGTCAATATCTATCTATCTATCTATCTAAGGGTCAATGACTATCTATCTATCTATCTATCTGAGGGTCAATATCTATCTATCTATCTATCTATCTATCTATCTGATGGTCAATATCTATCTATCTATCTATATGTGGGTCATACTCTATCTATCTATATCTCAGGGTCAATGACTATCTATCTATCTATGTATCTGACAGTCAATATCTATCTATCTATCTATCTAAGGGTCAATGACTATCTATCTATCTATCTATCTGAGGGTCAATATCTATCTATCTATCTATCTATCTATCTATCTATCTATCTATCTATCTATCTATCTATCTGATGGTCAATATCTATCTATCTATCTATATGTGGGTCATACTCTATCTATCTATCTATCTATCTATGGGTCAATATCTATCTATCTATCTATCTATCTATCTATCTATCTATCTATCTATCTATCTGATGGTCAATATCTATCTATCTATCTATCTATCTATCTATCTATCTATCTATCTTTCTGAGGGTCAATATCTATCTATCTATCGATCTATCTATCTGATGGTCAATATCTATCTATCTATCTATCTTTCTGAGGGTCAATATCTATCTATCTAATGGTCAATGACTATCTATCTATCTATCTATCTAACTATCTGCGGGTCAATAACTATCTATCTATCTATCTGTGGGTCATACTCTATCTATCTATATCTCAGGGTCAATGACTATCTGTCTATCTATATATCTGACGGTCAATATCTATCTATCTATCTAAGAGTCAATGACTATCTATCTATCTATCTATCTATCTATCTGAGGGTCAATATCTATCTATCTATCTATCTAACTATCTGCGGGTCAATAACTATCTATCTATCTATCTATCTGTGGTTCATACTCTATCTATCTATATCTCAGGGTCAATGACTATCTATCTATCTATATATCTGACGTTCAATATCTATCTATCTATCTATCTAAGGGTCAATGACTATCAATCTATCTTTCTATCTATCTATCTATCTATCTATCTATCTGAGGGTCAATATCTATCTATCTATCTGAGGATCAATATCTATCTATCTATCTATCTATCTGATGGTCAATAACTATCTATCTATCTATCTGATGGTCAATAACTATCTATCTATCTATCTATCTATCTTTCTATCTGAGGGTCAATATCTATCTATCTATCTATCTATCTATGGGTCATACTCTATCTATCTATCTATCTATCTATCTGAGGGTCAATATCTATCTATCTAATCTATTTGATAGACTGAATGGTTTTATAATCTCTAAACTTTGAACTTTGAAAACTACTACTTATAATTACATCAAACTAGAAACCGTAAATCTTCAAACTTTTACAACTACTTCAAACTTTATGCTAGGCTTTCTCAAGCCAACCTAAAGTTTGTACTCAAACTTTTTAATCTAGTTATTATTATTATTCTTCTGAGACTAAATTTCTAAATGTAACTCCTCCTAGAGCTTTTAAGCTACATGCACCAAACTCGGCACAGACCTTCAGACTAATCCTGAATAGTGTGCTATATCTTTTCTAACTGATCGGACTTACGGTTTTCCTAAAAATGATGATCAAAACTCGGAAAAACTCCCATTGATTAACATTGCGGAATGTTCAGAAATTTAAATCCCAACTGACGTTTTCACACACACAGACAAAAAAGGGCCTGTCAGCCCTGCGTCTCTCCCTCTCTCTCTCCCTCAGAGGATTTCTTTTATCAAGCAGCCAATAAGTAATGACCTAAAATCTTCATAGCCACAGTATAGTAGCTTCCAGGTTGACTTGATTCACTCAGTATGGAAAGGAGGCTTGATAAGTATCACCCTGGTAACTGCCTAGCAACCAGACGGGGTTACCCTAGCAACCAAGTAACAAATCACATATCTCTGCACCAGAAAATCGTAGAGACTTCCTGTTTCACTTATTTCACTCAGGATGGAAAGGAGGCTTGATAAGTATCACCCTGGTAACTGCATAGCAACCAGACAGGGTTACCCTAGACACCAAATAACAAATCACATATTTCTGCACCAGAAAATCATACAGACATCCTGTTTCACTTATTTCACTCAGGATGGAAAGTAGCCTTGATATGTATCACTCTGGTAACTGCCTAGCAACCAGATGGGGTTACCCTAGCAACCAAGTAACAAATCACATATCTCTGCACCAGAAAATCATACAGACTTCCTGTTTCACTTATTTCACTCAGGATGGAAAGTAGCCTTGATATGTATCACTCTGGTAACTGCCTAGCAACCAGATGTGATTACCCTAGCAACCAAGTAACAAATCACATATCTCTGCAACAGAAAATCAGAGAGACTTCCGGGTTGACTTATTTCACTCAGGATGGAAAGTAGCCTTGATATGTATCACTCTGGTAACTGCCTAGCAACCAGATGTGATTACCCTAGCAACCAAGTAACAAATCACATATCTCTGCACCAGAAAATCGTAGAGACTTCCTGTTTCACTTATTTCACTCAGGATGGAAAGTAGCCTTGATATGTATCACTCTGGTAACTGCCTAGCAACCAGATGTGATTACCCTAGCAACCAAGTAACAAATCACATATCTCTGCAACAGAAAATCAGAGAGACTTCCGGGTTGACTTATTTCACTCAGGATGGAAAGTAGCCTTGATATGTATCACTCTGGTAACTGCCTAGCAACCAGATGTGATTACCCTAGCAACCAAGTAACAAATCACATATCTCTGCACCAGAAAATCGTAGAGACTTCCTGTTTCACTTATTTCACTCAGGATGGAAAGTAGCCTTGATATGTATCACTCTGGTAACTGCCTAGCAACCAGATGTGATTACCCTAGCAACCAAGTAACAAATCACATATCTCTGCAACAGAAAATCAGAGAGACTTCCGGGTTGACTTATTTCACTCAGGATGGAAAGTAGCCTTGATATGTATCACTCTGGTAACTGCCTAGCAACCGTATGTGGTTACCCTAGCAACCAAGTAACAAATCACATATCTCTGCAACAGAAAATCATAGAGACTTCCTGTTTCACTTATTTCACTCAGGATGGAAAGTAGGCTTGATATGCATCACTCTGGTAACTGCATAGCAACCAGATGTGGTTACCCTAGCAACCAAGTAACAAATCACATATCTTTGAACCAGAACATTGTAGAGACTTAGGGGTTGACATATTTCACTCAGGATGGAAAGTAGCCATGATATGCATCACTCTGGTAACTGCCTAGCAACCAGATGGGTTACCCTAGCAACCAAATAACAAATCATATATTTCTGCACCAGAAAATCGTAGAGACATCTGGGTTGACTTAATTCACTCAGGATGGAAAGGAGGCTTGATAAGTATCACCCTGGTAACTGCATAGCAACCAGACAGGGTTACCCTAGCAACCAAATAACAAATCACATATCTCTGCACCAGAAAATCATACAGACTTGCGGGTTGACTTTATTCACTCAGGATGGAAAGGAGGCTTGACAAGTTATCACCCTGGTAACTGCATAGCAACCAGACAGGGTTACCCTAGCAACCAAGTAATAAATCACATATCTTTGAACCAAAACTTCGTAGAGACTTATTGGTTGACATATTTCACACAGGATTGCAAGGAGCCTTATGAGTAACACTTTGGTAACTGCCTAGCAACCAGATGGGGATAGCCTAGCAACCAAGTAACAAATCACATATCTATTTAACAGAAAATCGTAGAGACTTCCGGGTTGACTTATTTCACTCATGATGGCAAGTAGCCTTGATATGTATTACTCTGGTAACTGCCTAGCAACCAGAGGGGGTTACCATAGCAACCAAGTAACAAATTACATATCTCTGCACCAGAACAACATAAAGACTTCTGGTTTTGTTCATGGGACTCAGGGTAGCAAGGATCTATCTATCTATCTGTCTGTCTGTCTGTCTATTTATCAGTCTATCTATATCTATCTTTCGAACTGTCTATCTATCTGAGGGTTAATATCTATCTATCTATCTATCTATCTATCTGAGGGTCAATATCTATCTATCTATCTATCTATCTGAGGGTCAATATCTATCTATCTATCTATCTATCTATCTGAGGGTCAATATCTATCTATCTATCTATCTATCTATCTATCTATCTATCTGAGGGTCAATAACTATCTATCTATCTATCTGTGGGTCATACTCTATCTATCTATATCTCAGGGTCAATGACTATCTATCTACCTATATAGATCTGACGGTCAATATCTATCTATCTATCTAAGGGTCAATGACTATCTATCTATCTATCTGAGGGTCAATATCTATCTATCTATCTGAGGATCAATATCTATCTATCTATCTATCTATCTATCTATCTATCTATCTATCTATCTGAGGGTCAATATCTATCTATCTATCTATCTATCTATCTATCTGTGGGTCATACTCTATCTATCTATCTATCGATCTATCTATTTGATGGTCAATATCTATCTATCTATCTATCTATCTATCTGTGGGTCATACTCTATCTATCTATCTATCTATCTATCTATCTATCTATCTGATGGTGAATATCTATCTATCTATCTATGGGTCATACTCTATCTATCTATCTATCTATCTATCTATCTATCTATCTATCTATCTATCTATCTGAGGGTCAATATCTATCTATCTATCTATCTATCTGTGGGTCATACTCTATCTATCTATCTATCTATCTATCTGAGGGTCAATATCTATCTATCTATCTATCTATCTATCTATCTATCTATCTATCTATCTGAGGGTCAATAACTATCTATCTATCTATCTATCTATCTGAGGGTCATTATCTATCTATCTATCTATCTGAGGGTCAATAACTATCTATCTATCTATCCATCTATCTATCTGAGGGTTAATATCTATCTATCTATCTATCTATCTATCTATCTATCTATCTATCTGAGGGTCAATAACTATCTATCTATCTATCTATCTATCTATCTGAGGGTCAATATCTATCTATCTATCTATCTATCTATCTGAGGGTCAATAACTATCTATCTATCTATCTGAGGGTCATTATCTATCTATCTATCTATCTGAGGGTCAATAACTATCTATCTATCTATCTATCTATCTATCTATCTATCTATCTATCTATCTATCTATCTGATGGTCAATATCTATCTATCTATCTATCTATCTATCTATCTATCATACTCTATCTATCTATCTATCATACTCTATCTATCTATCTATCTATCTATCTATCTATCTATCTATCTATCTGAGGGTCAATATCTATCTATCTATCTATCTATCTATCTATCTATCTATCTATCTATCATACTCTATCTATCTAAAAACCTTAAATCTTCAAACTTTTACAACTACTTCAAACTTTATGCTAGGCTTTCTCAAGCCAACCTAAAGTTTGTACTCAAACTTTTTAATCTAGTTATTAGGTTGGCTTGAGAAAGCCAACTTACTGAAATCCTATTTAAACTTAATATTATTATTATTCTTCTGAGACTAAATTTCTAAATCTAACTCCTCCTAGAGCTTTTAAGCTACATGCACCAAACTCGGCACAGACCTTCAGACTAATCCCGAATAGTGTGCTATATCTTTTCTAACTGATTGGACTTACGGTTTTCCTAAAAATGACGATCAAAACTCGGAAAAACTCCCATTGACTTAACATTGCGGAATGTTCAGAAATTTAAATCCCAACTGACGTTTTCACACACACAGACAAAAAAGGGCCTGTCAGCCCTGCGTCTCTCCCTCTCTCTCTCCCTCAGAGGATTTATTTTATCAAGCAGCCAATAAGTAATGACCTAAAATCTTCATAGCCACAGTATAGTAGCTTCCAGGTTGACTTTGTTCACTCAGTATGGAAAGGAGGCTTGATAAGTATCACCCTGGTAACTGCATAGCAACCAGACAGGGTTACCCTAGCAACCAAATAACAAATCACATATTTCTGCACCAGAAAATCATACAGACTTCCTGTTTCACTTATTTCACTCAGGATGGAAAGTAGCCTTGATATGTATCACTCTGGTAACTGCCTAGCAACCAGATGGGGTTACCCTAGCAACCAAGTAACAAATCACATATCTCTGCACCAGAAAATCATACTGACGTCCTGTTTCACTTATTTCACTCAGGATGGAAAGTAGCCTTGATATGTATCACTCTGGTAACTGCCTAGCAACCAGATGTGATTACCCTAGCAACCAAGTAACAAATCACATATCTCTGCAACAGAAAATCATAGAGACTTCCGGGTTGACTTTATTCACTCAGGATGGAAAGTAGCCTTGATATGTATCACTCTGGTAACTGCCTAGCAACCAGATATGGTTACCCTAGCAACCAAGTAACAAATCATATATATTTGAACCAGAACATCGTAGAGACTTCCTGTTTCACATATTTCACTCAGGATTGCAAGGAGCCTTATGAGTATCACTTTGGTAACTAACTAGCAACCAGACGGGGTTACCCTAGCAACCAAGTAACAAATCACATATCTTTGAACCAGAACATCATAGAGACTTAGGGGTTGACATATTTCACACAGGATTGCAAGGAGCCTTATGAGTATCACTTTGGTAACTGCCTAGCAACCAGATGTGTTTACCCTAGCAACCAAGTAACAAATCACATATCTCTGCACCAGAAAATCGTAGAGACTTCCTGTTTCACTTATTTCACTCAGGATGGAAAGTAGCCTTGATATGTATCACTCTGGTAACTGCCTAGCAACCAGATGCGGTTACCCTAGCAACCAAGTAACAAATCACATATCTCTGCAACAGAAAATCGTAGAGACTTCCGGGTTGACATAATTCACTCAGGATGGAAAGGAGGCTTGATAAGTATCACCCTGGTAACTGCATAGCAACCAGATGGGGTTACCCTAGCAACCAATTAACAAATAACATATCTTTGAACCAGAAAATCATAAAGACTTAGGGGTTGACATATTTCACACAGGATTGCAAGGAGCCTTATGAGTAACACGTTGGTAACTGCCTAGCAACCAGATGGGGTTACCCTAGCAACCAAGTAACAAATCACATATCTCTGCACCAGAAAATCGTATACACTTCCTGTTTGAATTATTTCACTCAGAATGGAAAGTAGCCTTGATATGTATCACTCTGGTAACTGCCTATCAACCAGATATGGTTACCCTAGCAACCAAGTAACAAATCACATATCTATGCAAAAGAAAATCGTAGAGACTTCCAGGTTGACTTTATTCACTCAGAATGAAAAGGAGGCTTGATAAGGATCACCCTGGAAACTGCCTAGCAACCAGATTGGGTTACCCTAGCAACCAAGTAAAAAATAATATATCTATCTATCTGTCTATCTATCTATCTTTCTGAGGGTCAATATCTATCTGTCTATCTATCTATCTATCTATCTGAGGGTCAATATCTATCTATCTATCTGTGGGTCATACTCTATCTATCTATCTATCTATCTATCTATCTATCTATCTATCTGTGGGTCATACTCTATCTATTTATCTATCTATCTATCTATCTATCTATCTATCTAAGGGTCAATGACTATCTATCTATCTATCTATCTATCTATCTATCTATCTGTCTATCTATCTATCTATCTGTCTATCTATCTATCTATCTATCTATCTGTCTATGGGTCATACTCTATCTATCTATCTATCTATCTTTCTGAGGGTCAATATCTATCTATCTATCTATCTATCTATCTATCTGAGGGTCAATAACTATCTATCTATCTATCTGTGGGTCATACTCTATCTATCTATCTATCTATCTATCTATCTATCTATCTAAGGGTCAATGACTATCTATCTATCTATCTATCTATCTATCTATCTATCTATCTATCTGAGGATCAATATCTATCTATCTATCTATCTATCTGAGGGTCAATATCTATCTATCTATCTATCTATCTATCTATCTATCTGTGGGTCATACTCTATCTATCTATCTGTCTATCTATCTATCTGAGGGTCAATATCTATCTATCTATCTATCTATCTATCTATCTATCTATCTATCTATCTATCTGAGGGTCAATATCTATCTATCTATCTATCTATCTATCTATCTATCTATCTATCTATCTATTTGATAGACTGAATGGTTTTATAATCTCTAAACTTTGAACTTTGAAAACTACTACTTATAATTACATCAAACTAAAAACCTTAAATCTTCAAACTTTTACAACTACTTCAAACTTTATGCTAGGCTTTCTCAAGCCAACCTAAAGTTTGTACTCAAACTTTTTAATCTAGTATTATTATTATTCTTCTGAGACTAAATTTCTAAATCTAACTCCTCCTAGAGCTTTTAAGCTACATGCACCAAACTCGGCACAGACCTTCAGACTAATCCCGAATAGTGTGCTATATCTTTTCTAACTGATTGGACTTACGGTTTTCCTAAAAATGACGATCAAAACTCGGAAAAACTCCCATTGACTTAACATTGCGGAATGTTCAGAAATTTAAATCCCAACTGACGTTTTCACACACACAGACAAAAAAGGGCCTGTCAGCCCTGCGTCTCTCCCTCTCTCTCTCCCTCAGAGGATTTATTTTATCAAGCAGCCAATAAGTAATGACCTAAAATCTTCATAGCCACAGTATAGTAGCTTCCAGGTTGACTTTGTTCACTCAGTATGGAAAGGAGGCTTGATAAGTATCACCCTGGTAACTGCATAGCAACCAGACAGGGTTACCCTAGCAACCAAATAACAAATCACATATTTCTGCACCAGAAAATCATACAGACTTCCTGTTTCACTTATTTCACTCAGGATGGAAAGTAGCCTTGATATGTATCACTCTGGTAACTGCCTAGCAACCAGATGGGGTTACCCTAGCAACCAAGTAACAAATCACATATCTCTGCACCAGAAAATCATACAGACATCCTGTTTCACTTATTTCACTCAGGATGGAAAGTAGCCTTGATATGTATCACTCTGGTAACTGCCTAGCAACCAGACGGGGTTACCCTAGCAACCAAGTAACAAATCACATATATCTGCACCAGTATATCGTAGAGACTACCTGTTTCACTTATTTCACTCAGGATGGAAAGTAGCCTTGATATGTATCACTCTGGTAACTGCATAGCAACCAGACAGGGTTACCTTAGCAACCAAGTAACAAATCACATATCTTTGAACCAGAACATCGTAGAGACTTAGGGGTTGACATATTTCACACAGGATTGCAAGGAGCCTTATGAGTATCACTTTGGTAACTGCCTAGTAACCAGATGTGTTTACCCTAGCAACCAAGTAACAAGTCACATATCTCTGCACCAGAAAATCATAGAGACATCCTGTTTCACTTATTTCACTCAAGATGGAAAGTAGCCTTGATATATATCACTCTGGTAACTGCCTATCAACCAGATATGGTTACCCTAGCAACCAAGTAACAAATCACATATCTATGCAACAGAAAATCATAGAGACTTCCGGGTTGACTTTATTCACTCAGAATGAAAAGGAGGCTTGATAAGGATCACCCTGGAAACTGCCTAGCAACCAGATTGGGTTACCCTAGCAACCAAGTAAAAAATGATATATCTATCTATCTATCTATCTATCTATCTATCTATCTATCTATCTGATGGTCAATATCTATCTATCTATCTATCTGAGGGTCAATATCTATCTATCTATCTATCTAACTATCTGCGGGTCAATAACTATCTATCTATCTATCTATCTGTGGGTCATACTCTATCTATCTATATCTCAGGGTCAATGACTATCTGTCTATCTATATATCTGACGGTCAATATCTATCTATCTAAGGGTCAATGACTATCTATCTATCTATCTATCTATCTATCTGAGGGTCAATATCTATCTATCTATCTATCTAGCTATCTGCGGGTCAATAACTATCTATCTATCTATCTACCTATCTGTGGTTCATACTCTATCTATCTATATCTCAGGGTCAATGACTATCTATCTATCTATATATCTGACGGTCAATATCTATCTATCTATCTAAGGGTCAATGACTATCAATCTATCTTTCTATCTTTCTATCTATCTATCTATCTATCTATCTGAGGGTCAATATCTATCTATCTATCTGAGGATCAATATCTATCTATCTATCTATCTAATGGTCAATATCTGTCTATCTATCTATCTATCTATCTATCTATCTATCTGATGGTCAATAACAATCTATCTATATATCTATCTGATGGTCAATAACTATCTATCTATCTATCTATCTATCTATCTATCCATCTATCTATCTATCTGAGGGTCAATATCTATCTATCTATCTATCTATCTATCTATCTATCTATGGGTCATACTCTATCTATCTATCTATCTATCTATCTGAGGGTCAATATCTATCTATCTATCTGAGGGTCAATATCTATCTATCTATCTATCTATCTATCTATCTATCTATCTATCTATCTATCTAATCTATTTGATAGACTGAATGGTTTTATAATCTCTAAACTTTGAACTTTGAAAACTACTACTTATAATTACATCAAACTAGAAACCGTAAATCTTCAAACTTTTACAACTACTTCAAACTTTATGCTAGGCTTTCTCAAGCCAACCTAAAGTTTGTACTCAAACTTTTTAATCTAGTTATTAGGTTGGCTTGAGAAAGCCAACTTACTGAAATCCTATTTAAACTTAATATTATTATTATTCTTCTGAGACTAAATTTCTAAATGTAACTCCTCCTAGAGCTTTTAAGCTACATGCACCAAACTCGGCACAGACCTTCAGACTAATCCCGAATAGTGTGCTATATCTTTTCTAACTGATCGGACTTACGGTTTTCCTAAAAATGACGATCAAAACTCGGAAAAACTCCCATTGATTAACATTGCGGAATGTTCAGAAATTTAAATCCCAACTGATGTTTTCACACACACAGACGAAAAAGGGCCTGTCAGCCCTGCGTCTCTCCCTCTCTCTCTCCCTCAGAGGATTTCTTTTATCAAGCAGCCAATAAGTAATGACCTAAAATCTTCATAGCCACAGTATAGTAGCTTCCAGGTTGACTTGATTCACTCAGTATGGAAAGGAGGCTTGATAAGTATCACCCTGGTAACTGCATAGCAACCAGATGGGGTTACCCTAGCAACCAACTAACAAATCACATATCTCTGCAACAGAAAATCAGAGAGACTTCCGGGTTGACTTGATTCACTCAGGATGGAAAGTAGCCTTGATATGTATCACTCTGGTAACTGCCTAGCAACCAGATGGGGTTACCCTAGCAACCAAGTAACAAATCACATATATCTGCACCAGAAAATCGTAGAGACTTCCTGTTTCACTTATTTCACTCAGGATGGAAAGTAGCCTTGATATGTATCACTCTGGTAACTGCCTAGCAACCAGATGTGATTACCCTAGCAACCAAGTAACAAATCACATATCTCTGCACCAGAAAATCATACAGACTTCCTGTTTCACTTATTTCACTCAGGATGGAAAGTAGCCTTGATATGCATCACTCTGGTAACTGCCTAGCAACCAGATGGGTTACCCTAGCAACCAAGTAACAAATCATATATTTCTGCACCAGAAAATCGTAGAGACATCTGGGTTGACTTAATTCACTCAGGATGGAAAGGAGGGTTGATAAGTATCACCCTGGTAACTGCATAGCAACCAGATATGGTTACCCTAGCAACCAAGTAACAAATCACATATCTTTGAACCAGAACATCGTAGAGACTTAGGGGTTGACATATTTCACTCAGGATTGCAAGGAGCCTCATGAGTATCACTTTGGTAACTGCCTAGCAACCAGATGGGGTTACCCTAGCAACCAAGTAACAAATCACATATCTCTGCAACAGAAAATCATAGACTTCCTGTTTCACTTATTTCACTCAGGATGGAAAGTAGGCTTGATATGTATCACTCTGGTAACTGCCTAGCAACCAGATGTGGTTACCCTAGCAACCAAGTAACAAATCACATATCTCTGCAACAGAAAATCATAGAGACTTCCTGTTTCACTTATTTCACTCAGGATGGAAAGTAGGCTTGATATGTATCACTCTGGTAACTGCCTAGCAACCAGACGGGGTTACCCTAGCAACCAAGTAACAAATCACATATCTCTGCACCAGAAAATCGTAGAGACTACCTGTTTCACTTATTTCACTCAGGATGGAAAGTAGCCTTGATATGTATCACTCTGGTAACTGCATAGCAACCAGACAGGGTTACCTTAGCAACCAAGTAACAAATCACATATCTTTGAACCAGAACATTGTAGAGACTTAGGGGTTGACATATTTCACACAGGATTGCAAGGAGCCTTATGAGTATCACTTTGGTAACTGCCTAGCAACCAGATGTGTTTACCCTAGCAACCAAGTAACAAATCCCATATCTCTGCACCAGAAAATCATAGAGACTTCCTGTTTCACTTATTTCACTCAGGATGGAAAGAAGCCTTGATATGTATCCCTCTGGTAACTGCCTAGCAACCAGATGCGGTTACCCTAGCAACCAAGTAACAAATCGCATATCTTTGAACCAGAACATCGTAGAGACTTAGGGGTTAACATATTTCACACAGGATTGCAAGGTGCCTTATGAGTATCACCTTGGTAACTGCCTAGCAACCAGATGGGGTTACCCTAGGAACCAACTAACAAATCACATATCTCTGCACCAGAAAATCGTGGAGACTTCCTGTTTCACTTATTTCACTCAGGATGGAAAGTAGCCTTGATATGTATCACTCTGGTAACTGCCTAGTAACCAGATGTGATTACCCTAGCAACCAAGTAACAAATCACATATCTCTGCACCAGAAAATCATACAGACTTCCTGTTTCACTTATTTCACTCAGGATGGAAAGTAGCCTTGATATGCATCACTCTGGTAACTGCCTAGCAACCAGATGGGTTACCCTAGCAACCAAGTAACAAATCATATATTTCTGCACCAGAAAATCGTAGAGACATCTGGGTTGACTTAATTCACTCAGGATGGAAAGGAGGGTTGATAAGTATCTGACGGTCAATATCTATCTATCTAAGGGTCAATGACTATCAATCTATCTTTCTATCTTTCTATCTATCTATCTATCTATCTGAGGGTCAATATCTATCTATCTATCTGAGGATCAATATCTATCTATCTATCTATCTATCTATCTAATGGTCAATATCTATCTATCTATCTATCTATCTATCTATCTATCTGATGGTCAATAACTATCTATCTATCTATCTATCTATCTATCTGATGGTCAATAACTATCTATCTATCTATCTATCTATCTATCTGAGGGTCAATATCTATCTATCTATCTATCTATCTATCATCTATCTATCTGAGGGTCAATATCTATCTATCTATCTATCTATCTATCTGAGGGTCAATATCTATCTATCTATCTATCTATCTATCTATCCATTTGATAGACTGAATGGTTTTATAATCTCTAAACTTTGAACTTTGAAAACTACTACTTATAATTACATCAAATTAGAAACCGTAAATCTTCAAACTTTTACAACTACTTCAAACTTTATGCTAGGCTTTCTCAAGCCAACCTAAAGTTTGTACTCAAACTTTTTAATCTAGTTGGCTTGTGAGAGCCAACTTACTGATATTGTATCTTAGAAAACTGTTAACTTTAATGCAGCCTAGAGCTTTAACTCTACAAACTCCAAACTCAGACTAGACCTTTGGACTGTTCTGAAGTTAGTTGCTATATCTTTTCTAACTGATCGGACTTACGGTTTTCCTAAAAATGACGATCAAAACTCGGAAAAACTCCCATTGACTTAACATTGCGGAATGTTCAGAAATTTAAATCCCAACTGACGTTTTCACACACACAGACAAAAAAGGGCCTGTCAGCCCTGCGTCTCTCCCTCTCTCTCTCCCTCAGAGGATTTATATTATCAAGCAGCCAATAAGTAATGACCTAAAATCTTCATAGCCACAGTATAGTAGCTTCCAGGTTGACTTTATTCACTCAGGATGGAAAGGAGGCTTGACAAGTATCACCCTGGTAACTGCATAGCAACCAGACAGGGTTACCCTAGCAACCAAATATCAAATCACATATCTCTGCACCAGAAATTCATACAGACTTCCGGGTTGACTTTATTCACTCAGGACGGAAAGGAGGCTTATGAGTATCACTCTGGTAACTGCATAGCAACCAGATATGGTTACCCTAGCAACCACGAAACAAATCACATATCTTTGAACCAGAACATCGTAGAGACTTAGGGGTTGACATATTTCACTCAGGATTGCAAGGAGCCTTATGAGTATCACTTTGGTAACTGCAGGCAAACCAGATGGGGTTACCCTAGCAACCAAGAAACAAATCACATATCTTTGCACCAGAAAATCGTCGAGACTTCCTGTTTCACTTATTTCACTCAGGATGGAAAGTAGGCTTTATATGTATGTATCACTCAGTATGTATCACTCTGGTAACTGCCTAGCAACCAGATTGGGTTACCCTAGCAACCAAGTAACAAATTATATATTTCTGCTCCAGAAAATCGTAGAGACATCTGGGTTGACTTAATTCACTCAGGATGGAAAGGAGGCTTGAAAAGTATCACCCTGGTAACTGCATAGCAACCAGACAGGGTTACCCTAGCAACCAAATAACAAATCACATATCTCTGCACCAGAAAATCATACAGACTTGAGGGTTGACTTTATTCACTCAGGATGGAAAGGAGGCTTGACAAGTATCACCCTGCTAACTGCATAACAACCAGACAGGGTTACCCTAGCAACCAAATAACAAATCACATATCTATGCAACAGAAAATCGTAGAGACTTCTGGGTTGACTTTATTTAATTTCCTCATTTCCTTCACCTGGATACTGTGACAAACTACTTTAAACTAATTTAAACTTTAAACAAAATTAAACTTCTTCAAACTTTCTGGGCCAAACTTTCACAAACCAACTTTTTAATCTAGTTTATATTATGAGTTCAGTGAACGTGTTATTTCTATTTTTCTAGTGACTAATCTGTCTTCAGCCAACCTGATTTGTACTTTTTCTGTCAAAAAGATAAACCAATATTGAAAGAAGTCCATGTGTGAGTGTGTCTGTCCACATCCGTTACACTAATGTTACATTTCATTATTTTATACTTTACCGCAGAGACAGAGTGCGTGTGGAGGCTTCACGCTATTCTCCGCAGCATCCACACACAACTCACCACGTGCCCCACTGAGAGTGAGAATCACATTATAATGACCATTATAGGTTAAATGTGATCTTTTTCACAATAACAGAATTCATATTGCTTAAGACATTAATTTAACTGATGGAGTCGAATGGATGACTTTGATGACTGTCTGTGATTTTTGGTGCTTCAAATATCAGATCACCATCCACTTTCATTGTATGGACCTACAGACCTGAAATATTTTACTATAGTTCTTCAAATGTGTTGTGCTGAAGAAAGAAGGTCATACACAGGCAGGGTTGTATTAACAAACTCCCAGATGCTGATGTGAACACAGAGAAGGTGCGCAATAGTTAAATCCGTCTGTGTAGCGTTTGGGGATTGAGCGTGAATGTTCCTCATGTCATCCCAGATGTGTATGACCTTCCTTTATCTACAGAACACAAAGGAAGATTTTTAGAGAAGATTTTAGGTTCATACAATTCAAATTAATGGTGACCAAAGCTTTGAAGCTCAAAAAAGCACATAAAAGCAGCATAAAATTCAGAGTGGTTTAATCCATGTCTTCTGAAGCAATCCAGTCGATTTTGGGTGAGAACAGACCAAAATATAAAAAATACATTTAAATATTGCCTTCTTGGTGATCATGACTTTAAGCTTGATGACACTTCCTAGCACCATTTAGCTCTGTGCATGCACACTAGGAAGTGCAATCGAGCTAGAAATCATGATCATGTCTAGAGACTGCAATGGCAAGATGTACAGTGAAATACTAGTTATATTTTTGTCTGTTCTCACCAAAAACTGACTGGATCACTTCAGAAGACATTGATGAAACTGGAGTCGAATTTACTACTTTTAAGCTGCCTTTATCTGCTTTTTAGAGCTTCAAAGGTCTGGCCACCATTCACTTGCATTGTATGGACCTACAGAGCAGAAATATTCTTCTGTTAAAGTTGTTTGTGTTCTGCAGAAGAAAGTCATTCACATCTGGGATGGATTGAGGGTGAGTAAATGATCAGAGAATTTTCATTTTTGGGTGAACTGTCCCTTTAACTTCAGGGATTTTCTGCAACTGGATCAAGTTATATTTACATACATCTCATTTTGAAGAGAACTTGCAAGTAGACAACAACTTTAAAATGTAATATTTGGGACGTTACACGATAGATAATAGCAATAAATGAATATGTTTTCATGAATTCATTGATCAGGTATTTTCATGTTCTTGCCCTTTTAAGGCTTAATGATCAGGGGGCTTATAACATATTATATTAAAATATTATTATATAATATCAGCAGTACTTATCAAATATTTCACAAGATGTTTTTCTGGATTAATTCATGTGCATCAGTGAGTGTACAGACGTTTATTTCCATTGATATCTGCTTCATTCATGCATCTGCAAACCCGCTCAAATACAAAATTATAATCAATGATGAGAGACTTTCCCATTCAGTGATGTGCTGTGCATCAATCACACTGAAACTCATTTCAACTGAGGATCATTCCAGAATAAAATCAAGTCTTATGAATGTAATGTCTAGAATTATACAGAAATAACAGTTATTCTATTTTAACTCCCTCCAACATTACATCAAACATTATCTTGAGATATCTGTTATTACAATACACAAAAATAACACCACTATTAACAAACACACAAATAAATACATAAATGTTAATGAGGATATGCACGTGAATAATTTTACTTGTATTTTCAGCAGATGCTGAACATTTACTTGAGAAGCAAAATAAGATATTTCATCTATTACATCTTTATTCCGGTTCCGGTGGCGACGCAGACTCTTGCATATCTTCTGTTTCTGTCTCACCCGTTATAACTGTTATCGTGTTTTAATGTTGAATTTAGGTTTTGTTATTGATATGACCTGCTGAAAGGTTTTTATTAGGTTTTATTTTCTTAATTTTATATAGTATTTTACTACATTCTGGCTCTCATTAATCACATACTGAGGATGGCCATACAATGGCGGCGCATAAGCAGATTCTACTCTGGGATCCTGGTGCTCGTGACGTTGGTTTGTTAAACATATTCGACGACATCTGGAAATGGAAGACTACCTATAACATATGCTCGTGATGCCCTCATGTTGCTTCGCTTTACTGGTTCCATCACGGCCAGGGCTGGACTGGTAATCCGGCATATAGGGCATTTTCCTGGTTGACCGACGCACTTTGGGGTTGATCGGGGCGGACTGGCTATCGGGAGTACCGAGCGGGCCGGTGGGTCTGTGGCGAAATGTGCCGAGAAAAGCTAAAATGATCCGCCGCATTATGCAGAACTGACCACAAAACGTCGCCGCGATATGCAGAAATAGACTTGCCCATTTGGCCAGTTCGGAACATAATACTGTCTATCTTATTCCTACATACAGGACAATGGTGAAAAGTTCTAAACCTGTTACAAAAAACATATCGGTGTGGTCGAAGAATAGCATTGAGACTCTGAAAGGTTGCTTTTTATGCACTGATTGGGACATCTTCTACAGCTCCGACATTGATGAATCCACTGAAGTAGGAACAGATTATGTACAATTTTGCACAGATTATTTAATCCCTACAAAACAGATAATTATCTACCCAAACAATAAAACTTACATCATGAAATAAAGTATTGTATAAATAGGGAGAAAATTGATTTTTAAAAATAATGATCAATTCAGAAGGAATTAAATAACTTGTTAAAGGCTGCTGGGAATAAACAAAAAACATATTTTATATTGTTTATATTGTTTAAATTATGAAAGAAATGTGGAAATCAATTAAACATATCACAAAAATGGAATCAGTAAAGAAAGGACTTTTTACAAATTATGTTTTACAAAAGGCAAATTAATCTGAACAACTTCTATCTAAGGTTTGACATTTCTTGGATTCTGAATGTAATTTGGAGCTGAAGATATTTCAGACTCAGATGAGAGAAGATTAATGATTGACTCGGATTATGTCAAGATGATGTTCAAATATCTGTGCCCAAAAAAGGCATCTGGTCCAGATGGCATCTCATCCTTTCTTTAAAAGACATGTGCAGAGGAATTGTCCCCTGTATGGTGCCCTATATTTCAACAGTCCTTAGATACACAAACAGTACCATCTCTCTGGAAGAAATCTCTTATTATTCCTGTGCCAAAGATAGCTCGTCCTTTAGGAAATAATGACTTTCCACCTATAGCTGTAACTTCCATAGTGATGAAATGTCTTGAGAAATGTATGGCGTCAATGCTAAAGACAGACGTTACAAACAAACTGGATCCATCCCATTATCAGCAAGGCAGAGGAACTGCCATCAATATCTTAATGCACCTAATTTTAAAACATCTTGATGAGTCAGAAACTTACACCAGGCTGCTTTTATTGATTTTAGCTCAGCGTTTAATACTATTCAACCACACATCATAATTAAAAAGATGAATCAAATGGGTGTTAACCCCACGATTATACACTGGTATCATTCTTTTCAAACAAACAGAACTCAGTGCGTCAAAGTAAATAACTAAAATACTGCAGTACGGGTGTCCCGCAGGGCTCTGTTAGCACTCCAGTCCTCTTTACACAAATGACTGCTCAAACAGGCACTCCCAAAATCATATCCTTAAATATTCTGATGATTCTGCTATATTAAGTTTATTAAACAAACATGATAATACTTCTATTTATCATTCTGAAATTGAGTCGTGTGGTGTGATTCCAACTATTTATATCTAAATACAAACAAAATGAAGGAGATTATATTTGATCCTAGAGGCATTGGTGACTATAGCCCTGTGTTCATACATAGACAGGAAATGTGTCAAGTGCAGTCCTTTAAATATCTCAGAGTCCACATAGATAGTTCACTTACTTGGGACAAACATGTTGATCTGGTATATAGTCAACTTTATCAACGACTGTATTTTTTGCATCGACTGCGATACTATGGGGTGAACAACAAAATCCTTCTTTTTTACAATGCTATATTAGAGAGTGTTATAAGTTATGGCTTAACCACATGGTACAGAAACCTTACTGTGAAATCCAAATCCAGACAGACGCACCTGACACATATCAAATATAGCAGAAGGACTGTTATAGCGTCCAGTCTCTGTATGAACGGTGTACGTTAACAGAAGCTAGAAGACTTTTAAATGACCCATCTCACATTCTTTTAGTTAATTATGAATTGTTTCCTTCGGGCAGGTGTTTTAGAACATTACGGTGTAAACTGAATAGATTAAAAAAATTAATTTGTGCCTTTTTCTATTAATTTGCTAAATGATGTAGATTGTATGCTTCTATCGTGTTTTGAATCTTTATGTTATTAGAAGGTTTTACTGAAAGATATACTTTTTATGATTGATGGAAATGTATGCTAAATGTAAATTTTTGTATATTTGATGAACCTTTATTGTTATTTTATTATCTTTTTCGGGTGATGTTATGAAATGCAAAAATGTGCTTGTGTAGCGTCTCGGGTGCAGGATAAACAAATGTTTAGGTCACTGTGTCAAGTTAAATATAGTTTAATACTTACAACACACTTGAGATCTCGCAGTTTGAATTTGCGCTCCATCAAGTGTTTTGAACGCAAGAATGCGACATGTTTGTATTGTTCTGATGAAGTGTTTCTTCACTGTATAAACTGTGTGTTGCTCATACAGCTGAAGTTTCACTTACTGCCCTCTGGAGTAAACAGGTGGTACTACAAGCTTGCATTTCTCAGCAATCTTCCCAACTATGGCCGGGGTCATTGACTAATTGCATCCCTGATAGCAATAGACTCCGGGGCGGATCCGCCCTCAAGCCGCCAGGTCCGCTGTTCTCAGACTCCATGCGCACAGAATATGCCCCGCCTACAGACAGCGCACTGTCAACTCGCGGACTCGCTACAGACGCTGGGCGGATTCGCTGACTGAACGCGCCTATTTTCAACCGTCACCATCACTGAATCATTCTCCACAGTGGAAAAGCTGCTGCCGTCAGTTCAGCGAGGACGGTAATAATAGTTAAAATATGCGTTATTTGTACAGTTAACGTTACTTAGCCTGCAATATTCATACCGTTCAACATACCGATGTTTTTGTTTCTGAAATGATTGTGGCAAACCAACTTAGCAAATTTCATTGGCGTAGATTTGAGTAAAATGTATTTGGTAATTAATAACTCTGAGTAAAAATATATTTGGTTGGAATTATTTTTCTCTGGGAGGTGAGGTGTTAACGTAAGTTAGCTCTCCGGATTTTTATCAAACCCTGAGCGCATATTTTCTCCCCTTTCCAGTAAAATGTCAGGCGAGAAATGATCGTGTTAGGCCTACCGTTACTTTTTAAAACTGAATTTCTGTTATAACGTTAGTTTAAGTCCATTTGTGTTTACATTTTGACAGTTCCACCACCCCATGTAATGTTGTTTCAGAAAAATTAATTCATATTATATTAAATCATGATACGGTGTGTGTGTGTGTGTGTGTGTGTGTGTGTGTGTGTGTGTTGCAGCTTACAGTTCGTTCAAGTGCCACCAGTTTTTTTGGAGTTTCATCATTTCCATTCATCTGAGTAAGGTAAGATTAAATAGTACTGTTTCAAACTTGATTTAGCCAGCTATTTTGTCAAATACTGACACTGGTCCAGACTACAACATTTAGCCTAACACTCTTCTGCTAAACTAGTTTGAGTCTATTTTTGTTTACATCATGACAAATATATTCTCCACCACCTCCCATAATGTTGTTTCAGATGATTATTTCATATCATATTAAGATACTGTGTGTGTGTGTGTGTTCTGTTGCAGCTTACAGTTCGTTCAAGTGCCACCAGTCTGGTTTTGGAGTTTCATCTTTTCCATTCATCTGAGTAAAGTAAGTTTACTGTTTCAAACCGTTTTCAAATTTAGTCAGCTATTTTGTTGAATACTGACACTGGTCCACACTACAGCATTTAACACTTTTCTACTAGTTTGAGTCTATTTTTTTTTTACATCATGACAAATAAATTCTCCACCAAAGTGGAGTACCAAACTGAGAGACACGGGGACTTCCTCGTCTCCTTGCGCTTCAATATTTAAATTGTCAAGGCTTAAAAATTAGCAAATTATCAACTTCCTTGAAGATGCAGCACTGGCCCGATTGGGCAAATGACAGTTCAGGCAACTGGCCCAAGTAGTGTTGTCACGGTACCAAAATTTCAGTATTCGGTACCAATACCAGTGAGAATCCACGGTTCTCGGTACCAAAGCTTAATTTAGAATAAACTTACATATATTATTAAAGTGAACTGCTATTCAAAGACATGTTGTCATAGCTTATTGGCACATAACGGCTACCGTAGATGCAACACGCATTTGAAAAAGCAAGGCGCTAGAGAGCACAATTCGTTTGAATGCAAAATACAATTTCACCGCTAGATGGGAGAAATTCGCAGCGTACCTTTAACATTTTAAGCAAAATATCTTTTATCAGCCATTTTATAAATGTTTTTAATGGTCTTCCAGCCAATCAGAAAGTCATATTGTTATGCCTATAATAAATAACACATTTTTGTTACATTTTAGATTTCCTCCCTGGCAACTATTGGGGGCCATGACACCAAACGTGTCACATGGAACATCCTTTCCTGTATGTTCCATGACGATGTTGGGAGGAGGATCAATTGGAAGGGCATGAATGGGGAAAAAATCATTCAATCAGATGGAGTCTAAAAAGTTACTCCTGTGTAAGTAAATGTATTAAATATTGTCTGGCTAAAAAATAAAAGCTAAAAAAAAAACATTGTTTTTTTAACAATTTTAAACTGAAACAGTAACACTTTTTTTGTTTAAAATTTACAACATCAATGTAAGGAGCAAGTATATCATGAATCCATCTTCCAAAGTGTGTTTTTGTCTTATCCTGAATCACTACAATACACCTATAATAAGTGTTTATATTCTGACTATTTTAGACAGCGCGGGATGCCAACCGCTACGGAGTATCCCATTACCTGCCGTGACTTGCCATAGAAATAAACCAAGAGAAGTACCTCTGGCTACAATGTTCTACAGCAAGACGCATACGTTTCTGTTTATTAACCGCTAGAGCGCCAAAAGTACCTAAATGTCAGATTGTACACTTTTGTTTTAAAGGCAGTGGTTATGTCTATCCTTTAAAAAAACAACTTGGTAGTTTCAATGTGATTTCATGTCATTTAATGAAAATCTGCATGTGTATTAAAGGTGCTGTGAGAAAGAGCCATGTCTCCCATGCGCCACCGATGACGAGATTACGAAGAATGTAATACGGTGGTTCAACCTGGCAGCAGAAAGTGGAAGCTCAAGGAGCCGTCCCACTGTCAGCATCCTGACCCAACAGTAGTGACTTTTTTAAATTTTTTGTATGTTTTTTCATTTAGTAAAATGTTTTTCATTGAATAAAACGATGTTCTTGGAACAATTTATGGTTGAATTTCATTTTTCTCTAATGTCTATTCAATGTAGCCTATACATGAATAAAACTATTAAAATAGTAAAAAATAGTACATACATTTATAGTCTTTAATGACCTTTTTATATATAGTTTTATTGTTACTGGCTAAAAATTATGATTTTCAAATTTTGAATGATTTCATGTTTTATTAATAAAGGCAGACACATTAATAACTATTCAAGCTTTTATAGAGCAATCTAGTCTATCTAAAAAACATTAGATTTGAAACATTTCTGTAGCTTTAGCCAGATTACTAGTTTTGAATGAGGGATCTGAAAGGTTTTCAGACCGAAATGAACGGGTCCAGATCGGATCCGCGGCGGGTGAGCTGCTTTATCAGCGGATATGGGTAGGGTCTGCAGCGGATCTAGTCTGGATCCGCAATCCTTATCTGTACCGGATCCGTTGCGCTGTGCAAGTGGACTCCGTTCCGGATCCGTTTTGCGATTCCGTTCCGGAGCTTGTGATACCTCCGTGGCAGATCCATTCCGGAGTCAGTTTGCTATCTGGGATACATATTTTAACGCGTTATTTTTAATAAAATAAACGTCACCGTGTTAAAACGACAGCCCTGACCACAATATAATAGTTTAAACTTTACAAACATGATATCCTGCAAAACACCACAAGATTAGTTTCGACATCGACATTTAATGACTCTTAAAGCTTAATTTTCCCGACACAAACAACATTTGTGGTCACCGCGCGAGTTATCCTTTGTAACATAAATCATTTCTGCAAGAAACTCTTTACACGAGAACATGTGTGGCTCTTAAAAGAGTCTTTGGGTTGATTGAGATAGCGGGATGTTTTCAAGAGTGGCATAAAGATGTGTGACTGTTCAGATGTTGACCACCTTCCACTAACCATCAGGCTGCATAGTTATTACAATCCTGTGTACTGAAATCTTGTAAATGTATCAGATTTGTTTTCAGTATGTTTAGAAAATTTCACTTTAATCCTAAAGTTTGAGAATTTGATGAAACTGCTCTACTGATAACTACAAGTTCAAATGTTGTATTTAAGATATATATATATATATATATATATATATATACTGTAATTTATCAATTGAATCATTCCATTTTATTTAGATTACATGTTTAGGGAGATGATTTTAATCCCTTTTATACAGTTTTTACTTTTGTCTTCCAAAATAAACTGTTAATTTACAATCTTGAGCACGTCTTGACAATTTATTTAATGTGTTTGATGGTTATAATTTAGCAAAGGTCTGTTAAATAACAGTGTTCGTGATTAGAACCTTTAGTGCCGTCACTTTATTGAAGGTGTTTGATTGTAATAATTTAGGAAATACCTGTAAAATAACAGTGTTTCTCAGTAGAACTTTTAGTGCCGTCACTTTATTGAAGGTGTTTGATTGTAATAATTTAGGAAATTCCTGTAAATAACAGTGTTTCTCAGTAGAACTTTTAGTGCCGTCACTTTATTGAAGGTGTTTGATTGTAATAATTTAGGAAATACCTGTAAAATAACAGTGTTTCTCAGTAGAACTTTTAGTGCTGTCACTTTATTGAAGGTATTTGGTCATTATAATCTAGGAAAAATCCATAAAATAAGTTTTACCCTGTAAAAAAAAAAATCGGGAAAAAAAACGGTCAAATCACTGGCAGCTACGGCTGCCAAACAAAAAACGTAAAATTAAAGTTTTTGCACTTTATTGGATTTAAGATATTTTACTTTAATTTTACGGTTTTTGTTTGGCAGCCGTAGCTGCCAGTGATTTGACCGTTTTTTTACAGTGTAGTCTATAATCAGACACAATCATGCTTTCTTTAAACTGTTTCATTGATAATCATTTACACATTTGGTGCAGAGTTTGTTATACTGCATGTTTTCCATTACTGCCATTAACTGTTGTATTTGTTTTAATAGGGCGAGGTGTATTTGCAAAAGGCTTTATTTGGAAGGTTCATTCATTCCTGAATCCAGAGGAATCTTGTATAATCAGACTCCAATAATGTTGGTACAGCATTAAATGAATACACATACATCTTCATACAGAGAAATGACTACTGGGGCCGGTTGCACCAGCTGTGCAGAAGTTCAAACTTAGCCTAGTTGTGGTGTAAATGGGCATTAAGTCACAATTTATTCACTACTAAATATTTGATCGTTGCACCATTAAACTAAGGTATGACGTAACACTACATATAACCTAAATATTTACAGCAGACTCTGACCAGGAGTAACGGATGAAATAAAAAAGCAGACTCACTTAATGACATCAATGAGCTCATGTTTTGATTGACAGGCATCAGCCCTTTCGACATATATGATGGTGTTTACACTCATTTACATTTACGTGAGAGAGAAACAAACGTATTTTTAACCGGCTCTTAAGCATGAAACGGCTCTAACGGTGCAGTATTCAGGATGCATCACCCGGTGTGAAGTTTCAAAATATATAAAATATATAAGAAATTCAAATGTTTCCAGCCTGTTGTAATAGTGTTTATTTATCAGCAATTATTTATTTATTATACAGTTCCTATATATTGTTGTTTACGCAGGGCAAATATACTATTTATTAAATCTACTTTTATTATCGATATCATTTATTACAGCTGACAGTTACGTGAACAAACAAGGTTTGAACATCAACCGTAATAAAATCAAATTGAAGTTCACGGCTTTTAAATACTTCTGTATACAAATGTGAAGACTGCCTATTGGATAAATGCAGATAAACGTCATATTATGAGACTACGCATCACTTTACGGAGAGCTTACAACCTACTGGTTAAGTCTTGCCTTAAGAACAGGTGGTGCAACCAAATTAAGCACCTTATTTACAAACTAACTATAGTTACAAGGGTTGCAGCGGTATACCGGTTTCACGGTATTCCACGCTTTGAAAATGGACGGTTATCGTACCATGTGCATTTGCTTATCTAGTGTAACAATCTCGCAATCATGATCTGCTCTTCTCTCTGGCGCGCGCGTGCATAACTGGGCTTCCCTCGATATTGCGGAGCGCAGACCTCAAAACTGATGTGACCAATTTAAATTCTAGTGAGACTTTTCTAGATTAGTGTTACAGAGATTGTCAATTCGACCCTCTCAAACAGTATAGCAGCCCCGACATGCCAAACAGCACTGAGCAGGAAAAGAGCAACTTAAATAAATTACACACTAACTTATCTAACTTGACAGAGTGTCTTAAAGATATAAAATGCTGGATGACGTGTAATTTCCTGTTATTAAATTCCGATAAAACGGAGGTATTACTTATTGGTCCAAAAAACTACCCACAAAATCCCTTACAATACAACTTTAATTTAGAAGGATGTCCTGTTACATTATCCACTACAGTAAAAGACCTGGGTGTTATACTAGACCGCAATTTGACTTTCGAAAATCATATTTCATCTGTTACGAAAACAGCCTTTTTCCATCTTAGAAACATTGCTAAGCTACGTAACATGCTATCTGTTTCTGATGCAGAAAAGTTAGTTCATGCATTCATGACCTCGAGACTAGATTACTGTAATGCTTTATTAGTTGGTTGCCCTGCATCCTCAATAAACAAGCTACAGTAGTCCAAAATGCAGCCGCTATTCTTACTAGGTCAAGAAAATATGATCATATAACACCGATTTTATCATCTCTACACTGGCTACCTATTAAGTTCCGTATCAATTACAAAGTATTACTACTGACCTATAAAGCCCTAAATGGTTTATCTCCGGTGTATTTAACGGATCTTCTATCGCAATCCATCGCGCTCTTTAAGATCACTAAATTCGAGGCTTCTGGTCATACCTAGGATATCTAAGTCCACTAATGGAGGGAGGGCGTTCTCACATTTAGCTCCTAAACTCTGGAATAGCCTTCCTGATATTGTTCGAGGCTCAGACTCGCTGTCCCAGTTTAAAACTAGATTAAAGACGCATCTCTTTAACCAAGCATTCACATAATGCTTACTTTTTATACTACTGCTGAATCAGTTATAATGCATTAATATTATGAACATCAGCTATGCTAATTATTTCCCATCTGCTTTTCTGCTGTTATCTCGGGACGCCAGTCCCGAGGTAAATAACGTTCGTCAGCTCCAGTTTGTATCCAGCCTCTCACAGAGACTTCAGATGCCCCATCACCATGGACTACGATCTTGAAATGGGATACATAGACTAACTATTGCCAACAAAAGCCTTCATCAGCCAAACAAGGCCAATTGCATCTAAGTGAACTTCTGGAATTTAATCAAGGATGGACTTCAAAGACACTGGTCACTAATCTTGCAGTTCAAACACAATCACTGTCTAAATACTGACCCTTAGCACTTAATAAGTTTAATAATTTTTTAAATCATGTTTTTTAACTATAAATAATTCTTATTTACATTATTCATGATGTTAGCCAGAGGGGAACTGGCCCCCACAGTGAGTCTGGTTTCTCCCAAGGTTATTTTTCTCCATTAACCATCATCTTTTGGAGTTTTGTGTTCCTTGCCACATTCGCCTTCGGCTTGCTCACTGGGGTTATTAATACAATTATTATTTGATTATTTTTAAACACGATAAAGAATCATATCTTATCTAATTCCACAACAGGGCTCCAAACAAAAAAAAAATCAATTAAGGAGCGATTGGCTCCTATAGGGGGAAAAACAGGCGCCAAATTTTTTTTTTTTTTTTTTTTTTTCATTTTTAACTCCTTCCATTCCTTTTCGTCCCGCAGCTGGCTAACAGTGTAGTCTGTGGAGCATTATTCGCAATTTTGTGATCACGTGCATTTTTTATGCTTGTTACTGTCACCGTGTTTTCTAACAGTCTCTTTTTTGAAATGGTTAGTTCCTGCAATGAACTCCGTTTTCCCCGCTATTTCTTTGATATAAACTTTTGTAATGTATCTCGGGAAATGTAATGCAAATTTTAAAATCAAAGGGAGTAAACTTTTACTGTCGCCAATGGCGACCTTGACAGAAATTACACTCACAAATAAATTTATTTGGTCACAAATGCGACCATTTTTAGTCGCAGTTTGGAGCCCTGCACAAGGATGATGATTTATCGACTTTATAGACATTACATTGTTATCATCTGTTAATGCTGAACTTCTGTAAAGCTGCTTTGAAACGATGTGTGTTGTGAAAGGCGCTATACAAATAAATTTGACTTGACTTGACACACCATCACCTTTACAAATTTGTTTCATGATTTTACATGAGTAAAAGTAACTGTTATATTTTTTTTATACTGTATTATTTTTATACTATATTATTATATAGATTCATATGAAATAATCTAAAAGGTAGAATATATTAGATCTCATTTTATATCAACAGGGGCAGTTTAAAGTTTCAATATGTGTTTCAGCTAGTATTTATTTTTCATAAATACTGTCATTTATTATTATTATTATTATTATTTAAGACTAACACACTGACCTAACCATGATAATGAGGAGCCCTTCACAAAACAAGAAATAACCAAACGTAACAAAACTTATGTAATAATCTATTGAATTGTCCTGCTTGTTTCATGAATAGGCCTAAAACATACAATATAATTTGTCAAATACACAATAATAAATGCAGAATAAACCAACAGAATATTCTACATGTTAATTGTACTTTTAGCAGAGAGTATTGATTATGTTGTAATGTTAAATTTAATTCCTCAGTGTTTGAAGAAAAGTACGTCAGCATTATTTTTGTGGCGGAGTGGCACCTCTGCCAACCTTTGTGAATTTACAGTTCGGTAGGCGTACAATTATGGACAATGATTCCGGTAAGAGAATCAGGCAAGGGAGAAGTATATCTTCGTCAAACTTCTCTTTAATAACACTTGTCAGGCAGTAAGTGACATCCATTTACAATCTCAAGATGGTAGGAAAGTAATAAGATGTCATCACGTTGTGTTGTGGTCTGTAGAATATATAAATAAAGGAATACAGTATGAATACAATATATCTGTACACAAATAACCTCACAAGGTATCAATAACTAGCTAAGTAGTCATCACAAACGAATACTCAACTATTAGATAACAAATAAACATATGATAAGATAAACTTCAAATAAACAACATAACGCAGCATATAATAACAACGTGATCATATGATTAGCGTCTCTCCGCGATCGCCATTTGCATATCTCGTTCGTCATTTGCTAAACATTTGACATTCACGATAACAAATACAAAGTATTGACTAAACAATATCGACATAATTACTCACATTTGTTGCATGAACGCACAACATTGAACGTTATCAGGGAGAGCGCGTCTAGAACTGACTATTGCATCAGTCTGCTGGAAGTAGCAACTATGAGATTAGTCCGTCAGAAACCACTGCCTGTTTTCCGTTCTGGGACGGACTTTCTGACAATTTTACTTCAGTTTTAATTACTGGTAGACTGTAATTAGCCTATACTATTTAACTATACTATTTATACTATCAATTAGGGCTGTCAATCAATTAAATTATTTAATCAAATTAATTACATAGTGTCCCGATTAATCGCATTTACAAAAATTTGCTGAGAAAGCCCCTCATATAACAATAATTCAATATATAATATATAACGATTAAATAATTATACCTAGTTATCTTTAAATATATATATATATATATACACACATACATTCATATAATTAAAATGCATTACATTCTTGTGGCAGAAGAGTTTTTATGATTTATTATGAGGGCTCGTTTAAAGACCGTCAATACTGCGTCAGACATGCTTGTGTAGCGTCTCGGGTGCAGGATAAACAAATGTTTAGGTCACTGTGTCAAGTTAAATATAGTTTAATACTTACAACACATCTTGAAATCTCGCAGTGTGAATTTGCGCTCCATCAAGTGTTTTGAACGCAAGAATGCAACATGTTTGTGTTGTTCTGCTGAAGTGTTTCTTCACTGTATAAACTGTGTGTTGCTCATACAGCTGAAGTTTCACTTACTGCCCTCTGGAGTAAACAGGTGGTACTACAAGCTTGCATTTCTCAGCAATCTTCCCAACTATGGCCGGGGTCATTGACTAATTGCATAAATATTTTAACGCGTTATTTTTAATAAAATAAACATCACCGTGTTAAAACGACAGCCCTGACCACAATATAATAGTTTAAACTTTACAAACATGATATCCTGCAAAACACCACAAGATTAGTTTCGACATCGACATTTAATGACTCTTAAAGCTTAATTTTCCCGACACAAACAACATTTGTGGTCACCGCGCGAGTTATCCTTTGTAACATAAATCATTTCTACAAGAAACTCTTTACACGAGAACATGTGTGGCTCTTAAAAGAGCCTTTGGGTTGATTGAGAAAGCGGGATGTTATTTTACTTGGAGCTGGTGTATTTGGTGACGGCCTTTGTGCCCTCAGACACGGCGTGTTTGGCCAGTTCACCGGGCAGCAGCAGACGCACGGCGGTCTGGATCTCTCTCGAGGTGATGGTGGAGCGCTTGTTGTAGTGAGCGAGACGAGACGCTTCACCGCCGATGCGCTCGAAGATGTCGTTGACGAAAGAGTTCATGATTCCCATCGCCTTAGAAGAGATCCCGGTGTCAGGATGAACCTGTTTCAGGACTTTATACACGTAGATGGCGTAACTCTCCGTCCTGGACTTTCTGCGCTTCTTTCCTCCCTTACCGGCGGTCTTTGTGACGGCCTTCTTGGATCCCTTCTTCGGGGCGGATTTGGCTGGTTCAGGCATGATGATCAGGAGAATAAACTCAGAATAATAATCCTAAAAAAAATGATAGAAGTATTTATTCCCTCCTCTATGCTAATTCTGTGAGGAGATGATACGCGCCTCTGATTGAGTATTTTCATTGGTCAAACCCATTCAATGATTTCATTGGACAGTTGTAAATTTGACGGGACGGAAAGAACCAATCAAAGACTTGATGAAAGACAAATGAAAGTCCCTCCTCTCGCCTCATGTTTGAAAGTTTCCATCCCCCACACGATTACATTTCTTTTGATTAGTTCTCCCGCTCATTTTTTTTAAATATTTTTAGTTTTTATTTTGTAGTAATATAATGAAAGGAAAAATAAAATGTTTAGTAATGATTTCAATATGTTTCTGCTTACTACTGTGGTTTCTAAAAATAAACACTTTTAAAAATTAAACACCATAAACAGTTTTTATTTTCAATCGTTTATACTGAACTAAAGTTGGGTAATTCATGGAAATTTGGCAATTATTTTTCCATGAACTTTATTCTTCTATAAATTCCTGTGTTTTGGTTGAGTACAACTTGCTCAAATATTATAATAATTAAGATTACAGGTAATTGAAGGGAAGACAAACTCTTTTATGAGATTGTGGGTGGCTCTTAAAAGAGCCGTTGGGTTGGTCTGATTTCTCCTAAATAATGTCGTTTATCCTCCGAATCCGTACAGAGTTCGGCCCTGTCGTTTCAGCGCGTACACAACGTCCATGGCAGTGACGGTCTTTCTCTTGGCGTGTTCAGTGTAGGTGACGGCATCACGGATAACGTTCTCCAGAAACACCTTCAACACACCGCGAGTCTCCTCGTAGATCAGACCGGAGATCCGCTTGACACCGCCACGGCGAGCGAGACGACGGATTGCGGGTTTGGTGATTCCCTGGATGTTATCGCGCAACACTTTGCGATGACGCTTAGCGCCTCCTTTCCCGAGTCCTTTACCACCTTTGCCTCTTCCAGACATGCTGTCGAAATTTAAGTTTTCACAGAATGTGATGAGCAATTGGCTAAACAGCCTATTTAAAGATTCCTACAGGACCTAGTAGAAACATAGAACTGAAGGAGGAGCCTAAAACGCGTCACGTATTTTCCCTTCTCGCCCTTCACAGATTCACTCAATTTTATTAGATTTGAACAGAAACATGTAAACAACTAAATAGTTTGTGATTGAACTTCATGGGAATGTTGATTGTGTGATCAGCTTCAAAACTACCAATCACTCAATTTATTAACCACATTCTCTATGTTGACAAAAAAAATTAAAAATAAAATAAGTTATAAATATTACCTCTTACTTTCATGATTGTATTTTACACAATCTTCTCAGGAAGCCAAAAAACCCATTCACCCCCAAATACTCAAAGGATAATACCATTTGGTACACAATGTGTATTCTGTCTGGATATTTAACCCTCTGGGGTCGGCAATCGCGCCGGCGCGATTGTCTCGCTTTTTTTCTTATCAGTGCAAAAGAGACTCAAAATACTCGGTTGATTTTGATCTTACATATAAGTGTTGTACATCATTAGATCCTGTTAAGTGTCTATTTTTTTGTGGATACTCACAATAAAAACAAAGTGTTGTGCTTTTGGCCAAATAAAGAAAAACAAACATGATGCGAGTTCTGCGTTCTCTCTGTCAGTGAAGTCCATTCTGAAACGCGTCCGTAAATTAACTGTAACTCAGCAAGTACTTGTCACCCAGGCACGAGACATATGTCTTTATGAATCTTGCATTCTCTTCTTTTACATGAAGTAATTTATAAATATATATATATATATATTTTCATCTTATGTAATCCGTTTGAAACCAAGGAGAGTACAGTTTTTTCGTTCTCCCCTCATTATCTGTAATGAGCTGAGACCACCACGCCCCCGGGCGCTATTCAAATGTAAATAGGTGATATGCATCGCACACGCCCCCCGATCAATGCCATAAAACCCCGAAGTTTCTTCATGAGATTCACTGATAGTTCATCGCGTTTTGAGGATGGCACGCTACTCCGGTGAACAGGCCCTTCAGATGATTCTGGACAGCGAGGAAGAATTCACCTTTTCCTCAGAGGAAGATTGCAACTCGGACGACGAACGGCTGCACTTTGAAGAACGAATTGATCCCGCCGAGGATACAAGTTCGGAGTAAGTTGTTTAGTGTTATATAATTCCTTTTCTGATCATATGGAACTTATATGAATTTGTATATTAAATATATTTCACTCAGTTTTGATTAGCTTATGACACTGAATATCATACTAAAATACTGCCTTATGCATAATGTATCTTGTTTGCGAATATCTGCTTAGGCAACACGACGTTCGCGAACGATCCGTCCATTGCGTGTATCACTAAATGCGCGCGGTCTATATGGCCCATCAACAGATACTCGCGGTGACGCGATCTACGGCCCATCAATAGATTTTTCTCAGTCCCATGGCCCATCAACAGATATACATACATTGTGCATCCATACCCATTAATTGTCCATCAGTTTACTTTGGATAATGTATGCTAACAGGTTTTGTTTTGTTTTGTTTTTTAGGAATGTGTCTGCATCACGCTCTCCTTCTCCAGAACCTCGCAGAGGAGCACGCAGGTGTCGATCAGTTCTCAGTGCGATCGAGAATCATACTGAGTAAGTGCATAAATTTAATATTTTACAGATAAAATGTAGCCTAATTGTGTTTACATCTTCATAATATAAAAGTACATATTCTTGTGTGAAATTACAAAAAAACGTCTTTTGTTTTATCCATGGCAATTAGTGATTGATAATGATACAGTTTCTTTGTTTGTGTTATCAGCATGCTCACGTTTTTATTTTTATTTTTTTTAACAGATGTGACAGTGACCATGTCCAAGCACCTGTCCCGAAGAGAGCCAAGGCAAACAAGCAGGCAAGCAACAGGCAGTCCACTCTGTCATGGAAAAAGAGACTGATGTTGAAATGGTTCCACAGACACTGCGATTCCTGCCCGCACGGGAGCTGGACCGCAGCTGAGCTCTAGACTCGCATTCGCCCATGAGTCTATTCAAACAAGTGTGTGCACTGCACAACAGTGCATGGTAAAAGGCAATTGACACCATGGAAATGCCAGGCATGCAATGTTCACTTATGTCTTCAGTTGAACTGTTTTCAAGAGTGGCATAACGATGTGTGACTGTTCAGATGTTGACCACCTTCCACTAACCATCAGGCTGCATAGTTATTACAATCCTGTGTACTGAAATCTTGTAAATGTATCAGATTTGTTTTCAGTATGTTTAGAAAATTTCACTTTAATCCCTTTTATACAGTTTTTACTTTTGTCTTCCAAAATAAACTGTTAATTTACAATCTTGAGCACGTCTTGACAATTTATTTAATGTGTTTGATGGTTATAATTTAGCAAAGGTCTGTTAAATAACAGTGTTCGTGATTAGAACCTTTAGTGCCGTCACTTTATCGAAGGTGTTTGGTCATTATAATCTAGGAAATACCTGTAAAATAACAGGATTTCTCCATAAAGCTATTAGTGCCATCACTTTATTGAAGGTGTTTGATTGTAATAATTTAGGAAATACCTGTAAAATAACAGTGTTTCTCAGTAGAACTTTTAGTGCTGTCACTTTATTGAAGGTATTTGGTCATTATAATCTAGGAAAAATCCATAAAATATGTTTTACCCTGTAAAAAAAAAAAACGGGAAAAAAACGGTCAAATCACTGGCAGCTACGGCTGCCAAACAAAAAACGTAAAATTAAAGTTTTTGCACTTTATTGGATTTAAGATATTTTACTTTAATTTTACGGTTTTTGTTTGGCAGCCGTAGCTGCCAGTGATTTGACCGTTTTTTTACAGTGTAGTCTATAATCAGACACAATCATTCTTTCGTTAAACTGTTTCTTTGATAATCATTTACACATTTGGTGCAGAGTTTGTTATACTGCATGTTTTCCATTACTGCCATTAACTGTTGTATTTGTTTTAATAGGGCGAGGTGTATTTGCAAAAGGCTTTATTTGGAAGGTTCATTCATTCCTGAATCCAGAGGAATCTTGTATAATCAGACTCCAATAATGTTGGTACAGCATTAAATGAATACACATACATCTTCATACAGAGAAATGATTACTGGGGACGGTTGCACCAGCTGTGCAGAAGTTCAAACTTAGCCTAGTTGTGGTGTAAATGGGCATTAAGTCACAATTTATTCACAACTAAATATTTGAGCGTTGCACCATTAAACTAAGGTATGACGTAACCCTACATATAACCTAAATATTTACAGCAGAATCTGACCAGGAGTAACGGATGAAATAAAAAAGCAGACTCACTTAATGACATCAACGAGCTCATGTTTTGATTGACAGGCATCAGCCCTTTTGACATATATGATGGTGTTTACACTCATTTACATTTACGTGAGAGAGAAACAAACGTATTTTTAACCGGCTCTTAAGCTTGAAACCGCGCTAACGGAAGCAGTTTTCAGAATGCATCACCCGGTGTGAAGTTTCAAAATATATAAAATATATAAGAAATTCAAATGTTTCCAGCCTGTTGTAATAGTGTTTATTTATCAGCACTTATTTATTTATTATACAGTTCCTATATATTGTTGTTTACACAGGGCAAATATACTATTTATTAAATCTACTTTTATTATCGATATCATTTATTACAGCTGACAGTTACGTGAACAAACAAGGTTTGAACATCAACCGTAATAAAATCAAATTGAAGTTCACGGCTTTTAAATACTTCTGTATACAAATGTGAAGACTGCCTATTGGATAAATGCAGATAAACGTCATATTATGAGACTACGCATCACTTTACGGAGAGCTTACAACCTACTGGTTAAGTCTTGCCTTAAGAACAGGTGGTGCAACCAAATTAAGCACCTTATTTACAAACTAACTAGTAGTTACAAGGGTTGCAGCGGTATACCGGTTTCACGGTATTCCACGCTTTGAAAATGGACGGTTATCGTACCATGTGCATTTGCTTATCTAGTGTAACAATCTCGCAATCATGATCTGCTCTTCTCTCTGGCGCGCGCGTGCATAACTGGGCTTCCCTCGATATTGCGGAGCGCAGACCTCAAAACTGATGTGACCTATTTAAATTCTAGTGAGACTTTTCTAGATTAGTGTTACAGAGATTGTCAATTCGACCCTCTCAAACAGCCCCGACATGCCAAACAGCACTGAGCAGGAAAAGAGCAACTTAAATAAATTACACACCATCACCTTTACAAATTTGTTTCATGATTTTACATGAGTAAAAGTAACTGTTATATTTTTTTATACTGTATTATTTTTATACTATATTATTATATAGATTCATATGAAATTATCTAAAGGTAGAATATATTAATTCCTCAGTGTTTGAAGAAAAGTACGTCAGCATTATTTTTGTGGCGGAGTGGCACCTCTGCCAACCTTTGTGAATTTACAGTTCGGTAGGCGGACAATTATGGACAATGATTCCGGTAAGAGAATCAGGCAAGGGAGAAGTATATCTTCGTCAAACTTCTCTTTAATAACACTTGTCAGGCAGTAAGTGACATCCATTTACAATCTCAAGATGGTAGGAAAGTAATAAGATGTCATCACGTTGTGTTGTGGTCTGTAGAATATATAAATAAAGGAATACAGTATGAATACAATATATCCGTACACAAATAACCTCACAAGGTATCAATAACTAGCTAAGTAGTCATCACAAACGAATACTCAACTATTAGATAACAAATAAACATATGATAAGATAAACTTCAAATAAACAACATAACGCAGCATATAATAACAACGTGATCATATGATTAGCGTCTCTCCGCGATCGCCATTTGCATATCTCGTTCGTCATTTGCTAAACATTTGACATTCACGATAACAAATACAAAGTATTGACTAAACAATATCGACATAATTACTCACATTTGTTGCATGAACGCACAACATTGAACGTTATCAGGGAGAGCGCGTCTAGAACTGACTATTGCATCAGTCTGCTGGAAGTAGCAACTATGAGATTAGTCCGTCAGAAACCACTGCCTGTTTTCCGTTCTGGGACGGACTTTCTGACAATTTTACTTCAGTTTTAATTACTGGTAGACTGTAATTAGCCTATGCTATTTAACTATACTATTTATACTATCAATTAGGGCTGTCAATCAATTAAATTATTTAATCAAATTAATTACATAGTGTCCCGATTAATCGCATTTACAAAAATTTGCTGAGAAAGCCCCTCATATAACAATAATTCAATATATAACGATTAAATAATTATACCTAGTTATCTTTAAATATATATATATATATATATATATATATATATATATATATATATATACACACACACACACACACACATTCATATAATTAAAATGCCTTACATTCTTGTGGCAGAAGAGTTTTTATGATTTATTATGAGGGCTCGTTTAAAGACCGTCAATACTGCGTCAGACATGCTTGTGTAGCGTCTCGGGTGCAGGATAAACAAATGTTTAGGTCACTGTGTCAAGTTAAATATAGTTTAATACTTACAACACATCTTGAGATCTCGCAGTTTGAATTTGCGGTCCATCAAGTGTTTTGAACGCAAGAATGCAACATGTTTGTGTTGTTCTGCTGAAGTGTTTCTTCACTGTATAAACTGTGTGTTGCTCATACAGCTGAAGTTTCACTTACTGCCCTCTGGAGTAAACAGGTGGTACTACAAGCTTGCATTTCTCAGCAATCTTCCCAACTATGGCCGGGGTCATTGACTAATTGCATAAATATTTTAACGCGTTATTTTTAATAAAATAAACGTCACCGTGTTAAAACGACAGCCCTGACCACAATATAATAGTTTAAACTTTACAAACATGATATCCTGCAAAACACCACAATATTACTTTCGACATCGACATTTAATGACTCTTAAAGCTTAATTTTCCCGACACACCATCGCCATCGCCATCATCGTTCATGATTCCCATCGCCTTGGAAGAGATCCCGGTGTCAGGATGAACCTGTTTCAGGACTTTATACACGTAGATAGCGTAACTCTCCTTCCTGGATTTTCTGCGCTTCTTTCCTCCCTTACCGGCGGTCTTTGTGACGGCCTTCTTGGATCCCTTCTTCGGGGCGGATTTGGCTGGTTCAGGCATGATGATCAGGAGAATAAACTCAGAATAATAATCCTAAAAAAAAAATGATAGAAGTATTTATTCCCTCCTCTATGCTAATTCTGTGAGGAGATGATGCGCGCCTCTGATTGAGTATTTTCATTGGTCAAACCCATTCAATGATTTCATTGGACAGTTGTAAATTTGACGGGACGGAAAGAACCAATCAAAGACTTCCAAATGAAAGTCCCTCCTCTCGCCTCATGTTTGAAAGTTTCCATCCCCCACACGATTACATTTCTTTTGATTAGTTCTCCCGCTCATTTTTTTAAATATTTTTAGTTTTTATTTTGTAGTAATATAATGAAAGGAAAAATAAAATGTTTAGTAATGATTTCAATATGTTTCTGCTTACTACTGCGGTTTCTAAAAATAAACACTTTTAAAAATTAAACACCATAAACAGTTTTTATTTTCAATCGTTTATACTGAACTAAAGTTGGGTAATTCATGGAAATTTGGCAATTATTTTTCCATGAACTTTATTCTTCTATAAATTCCTGTGTTTTTGTTGAGTACAACTTGCGCAAATATTATAATAATTAAGATTACATGTAATTGAAGGGAAGACAAACTCTTTTATGAGATTGTGGGTGGCTCTTAAAAAAGCCGTTGGGTTGGTCTGATTTCTCCTAAATAATGTCGTTTATCCTCCGAATCCGTACAGAGTTCGTCCCTGTCGTTTCAGCGCGTACACAACGTCCATGGCAGTGACGGTCTTTCTCTTGGCGTGTTCAGTGTAGGTGACGGCATCACGGATAACGTTCTCCAGAAACACCTTCAACACACCGCGAGTCTCCTCGTAGATCAGACCGGAGATACGCTTGACACCGCCACGGCGAGCGAGACGACGGATTGCGGGTTTGGTGAATCCCTGGATATTATCGCGCAACACTTTGCGATGACGCTTAGCGCCTCCTTTCCCGAGTCCTTTACCACCTTTACCTCTTCCAGACATGCTGTCGAATTTTAAGTTTTCACAGAATGTGATGAGCGAATTGGCTAAACAGCCTATTTAAAGATTCCTACAGGACCTAGTAGAAACATAGAACTGAAGGAGGAGCCTAAAACGCGTCACGTATTTTCCCTTCTCGCCCTTCACAGATTCACTCAATTTTATTAGATTTGAACAGAAACATGTAAACAACTAAATAGTTTGTGATTGAACTTCATGGGAATGTTGATTGTGTGATCAGCTTCAAAACTACCAATCACTCAATTTATTAACCACATTCTCTATGTTGACAAAAAAAATTAAAAATAAAATAAGTTATAAATATTACCTCTTACTTTCATGATTGTATTTTACACAATCTTCTCAGGAAGCCAAAAAACCCATTCACCCCCAAATACTCAAAGGATAATACCATTTGGTACACAATGTGTATTCTGTCTGGATATTTAACCCTCTGGGGTCGGCAATCGCGCCGGCGCGATTGTCTCGCTTTTTTTCTTATCAGTGCAAAAGAGACTCAAAATACTCGGTTGATTTTGATCTTACATATAAGTGTTGTACATCATTAGATCCTGTTAAGTGTCTATTTTTTTGTGGATACTCACAATAAAAACAAAGTGTTGTGCTTTTGGCCAAATAAAGAAAAACAAACATGATGCGAGTTCTGCGTTCTCTCTGTCAGTGAAGTCCATTCTGAAACGCGTCCGTAAATTAACTGTAACTCAGCAAGTACTTGTCACCCAGGCACGAGACATATGTCTTTATGAATCTTGCATTCTCTTCTTTTACATGAAGTAATTTATAAATATATATATATATATATATTCAGCTTATGTAATCCGTTTGAAACCAAGGAGAGTACAGTTTTTTCGAGCTGAGACCACCACGCCCCCGGGCGCTATTCAAATGTAAATAGGTGATATGCATCGCACACGCCCCCCCGATCAATGCCATAAAACCCCGAAGTTTCTTCATGAGATTCACTGATAGTTCATCGCGTTTTGAGGATGGCACGCTACTCCGGTGAAGAGGCCCTTCAGATGATTCTGGACAGCGAGGAAGAATTCACCTTTTCCTCAGAGGAAGATTGCAACTCGGACGACGAACGGCTGCACTTTGAAGAACGAATTGATCCCGCCGAGGATACAAGTTCGGAGTAAGTTGTTTAGTGTTATATAATTCCTTTTATGATCATATGGAACTTATATGAATTTGTATATTAAATATATTTCACTCAGTTTTGATTAGCTTATGACACTGAATATCATCCTAAAATACTGCCTTATGCGTAATGTATCTTGTTTGCGAATATCTGCTTGGGCAACACGACGATTTAGTGCAAATATATTTCCGGTAAAATATGTGATAGGCCTAACGTTACTGTCTATGCAATATATTTTTATATGTTCAGTTTTGGTTAGCCTATGACTTATCATGCTTACTGCCCTATGCACAGTTGTTTGTGAATACATGTGTAAATGTTTGAAATGTAGGCTAGTGATGTGTCGTTCGCGAACGATCCGTCCATTGCGTGTATCACTAAATGCGCGCGGTCTATATGGCCCATCAACAGATACTCGCGGTGACGCGATCTACGGCCCATCAATAGATTTTTCTCAGTCCCATGGCCCATCAACAGATATACATACATTGTGCATCCATACCCATTAATTGTCCATCAGTTTACTTTGGATAATATATGCTAACAGTTTTTGTTTTGTTTTTTTAGGAATGTGTCTGCATCACGCTCTCCTTCTCCAGAACCTCGCAGAGGAGCACGCAGGTGTCGTTCAGTTCTCAGTGCGATCGAGAATCATACTGAGTAAGTGCATAAATTTAATATTTTACAGATAAAATGTAGCCTAATTGTGTTTACATCTTCATAATATAAAAGTACATATTCTTGTGTGAAATTACAAAAAACGTCTTTTGTTTTATCCATGGCAATTAGTGATTGATAATGATACAGTTTCTTTGTTTGTGTTATCAGCATGCTCACGTTTTTATTTTTATTTTTTTTAACAGATGTGACAGTGACCATGTCCAAGCACCTGTCCCGAAGAGAGCCAAGGCAAACAAGCAGGCAAGCAACAGGCAGTCCACTCTGTCATGGAAAAAGAGACTGATGTTGAAATGGTTCCACAGACACTGCGATTCCTGCCCGCACGGGAGCTGGACCGCAGCTGAGCTCTAGACTCGCATTCGCCCATGAGTCTATTCAAACAAGTGTGTGCACTGCACAACAGTGCATGGTAAAAGGCAATTGACACCATGGAAATGCCAGGCATGCAATGTTCACTTATGTCTTCAGTTGAACTGTTTTCAAGAGTGGCATAACGATGTGTGACTGTTCAGATGTTGACCACCTTCCACTAACCATCAGGCTGCATAGTTATTACAATCCTGTGTACTGAAATCTTGTAAATGTATCAGATTTGTTTTCAGTATGTTTAGAAAATTTCACTTTAATCCCTTTTATACAGTTTTTACTTTTGTCTTCCAAAATAAACTGTTAATTTACAATCTTGAGCACGTCTTGACAATTTATTTAATGTGTTTGATGGTTATAATTTAGCAAAGGTCTGTTAAATAACAGTGTTCGTGATTAGAACCTTTAGTGCCGTCACTTTATCGAAGGTGTTTGGTCATTATAATCTAGGAAATACCTGTAAAATAACAGGATTTCTCCATAAAGCTATTAGTGCCATCACTTTATTGAAGGTGTTTGATTTTTATAATTTAGGAAATACCTGTAAAATAACAGTGTTTCTCAGTAGAACTTTTAGTGCCGTCACTTTATTGAAGGTGTTTGATTGTAATAATTTAGGAAATACCTGTAAAATAACAGTGTTTCTCAGTAGAACTTTTAGTGCCGTCACTTTATTGAAGGTGTTTGATTGTAATAATTTAGGAAATACCTGTAAAATAACAGTGTTTCTCAGTAGAACTTTTAGTGCTGTCACTTTATTGAAGGTATTTGGTCATTATAATCTAGGAAAAATCCATAAAATAAGTTTTACCCTGTAAAAAAAAAAAATCGGGAAAAAAACGGTCAAATCACTGGCAGCTACGGCTGCCAAACAAAAAACGTAAAATTAAAGTTTTTGCACTTTATTGGATTTAAGATATTTTACTTTAATTTTACGGTTTTTGTTTGGCAGCCGTAGCTGCCAGTGATTTGACCGTTTTTTTTACAGTGTAGTCTATAATCAGACACAATCATTCTTTCTTTAAACTGTTTCATTGATAATCATTTACACATTTGGTGCAGAGTTTGTTATACTGCATGTTTTCCATTACTGCCATTAACTGTTGTATTTGTTTTAATAGGGCGAGGTGTATTTGCAAAAGGCTTTATTTGGAAGGTTCATTCATTCCTGAATCCAGAGGAATCTTGTATAATCAGACTCCAATAATGTTGGTACAGCATTAAATGAATACACATACATCTTCATACAGAGAAATGATTACTGGGGCCGGTTGCACCAGCTGTGCAGAAGTTCAAACTTAGCCTATAGTTGTGGTGTAAATGGGCATTAAGTCACAATTTATTCACTACTAAATATTTGAGCGTTGCACCATTAAACTAAGGTATGACGTAACCCTACATATAACCTAAATATTTACAGCAGACTCTGACCAGGAGTAACGGATGAAATAAAAAAGCAGACTCACTTAATGACATCAATGAGCTCATGTTTTGATTGACAGGCATCAGCCCTTTTGACATATATGATGGTGTTTACACTCATTTACATTTACGTGAGAGAGAAACAAACGTATTTTTAACCGGCTCTTAAGCTTGAAACCGCGCTAACGGAAGCAGTTTTCAGGATGCATCACCCGGTGTGAAGTTTCAAAATATATAAAATATATAAGAAATTCAAATGTTTCCAGCCTGTTGTAATAGTGTTTATTTATCAGCACTTATTTATTTATTATACAGTTCCTATATATTGTTGTTTACACAGGGCAAATATACTATTTATTAAATCTACTTTTATTATCGATATCATTTATTACAGCTGACAGTTACGTGAACAAACAAGGTTTGAACATCAACCGTAATAAAATCAAATTGAAGTTCACGGCTTTTAAATACTTCTGTATACAAATGTGAAGACTGCCTATTGGATAAATGCAGATAAACGTCATATTATGAGACTACGCATCACTTTACGGAGAGCTTACAACCTACTGGTTAAGTCTTGCCTTAAGAACAGGTGGTGCAACCAAATTAAGCACATTATTTACAAACTAACTAGTAGTTACAAGGGTTGCAGCGGTATACCGGTTTCACGGTATTCCACGCTTTGAAAATGGACGGTTATCGTACCATGTGCATTTGCTTATCTAGTGTAACGATCTCGCAATCATGATCTGCTCTTCTCTCTGGCGCGCGCGTGCATAACTGGGCTTCCCTCGATATTGCGGAGCGCAGACCTCAAAACTGATGTGACCTATTTAAATTCTAGTGAGACTTTTCTAGATTAATGTTACAGAGATTATCAATTCGACCCTCTCAAACAGTAGCAGCCCCGACATGCCAAACAGCACTGAGCAGGAAAAGAGCAACTTAAATAAATTACACACCATCACCTTTACAAATTTGTTTCATGAATTTACATGAGTAAAAGTAACTGTTATATTTTTTTATACTGTATTATTTTTATACTATATTATTATATAGATTCATATGAAATTATCTAAAGGTAGAATATATTAGATCTCATTTTATATCAACAGGGGCAGTTTAAAGTTTCAAGATGTGTTTCAGCTAGTATTTATTTTTCATAAATACTGTCATTTATTATTATTATTATTATTATTATTATTATTTAAAACTAACACACTGACCTAACCATGATAATGAGGAGCCCTTCACAAAACAAGAAATTACCAAACGTAACAAAATTTATGTAATAATCTATTGAATTGTCCTGCTTGTTTCATGAATAGGCCTAAAACATACAATATAATTTGTCAAATACACAATAATAAATGCAGAATAAACAAACAGAATATTCTACATGTTAATTGTACTTTTAGCAGAGAGTATTGATTATGTTGTAATGTTAAATTTAATTCCTCAGTGTTTGAAGAAAAGTACGTCAGCATTATTTTTGTGGCGGAGTGGCACCTCTGCCAACCTTTGTGAATTTACAGTTCGGTAGGCGGACAATTATGGACAATGATTCCAGTAAGAGAATCAGGCAAGGGAGAAGTATATCTTCGTCAAACTTCTCTTTAATAACACTTGTCAGGCAGTAAGTGACATCCATTTACAATCTCAAGATGGTAGGAAAGTAATAAGATGTCATCACGTTGTGTTGTGGTCTGTAGAATATATAAATAAAGGAATACAGTATGAATACAATATATCTGTACACAAATAACCTCACAAGGTATCAATAACTAGCTAAGTAGTCATCACAAACGAATACTCAACTATTAGATAACAAATAAACATATGATAAGATAAACTTCAAATAAACAACATAACGCAGCATATAATAACAACGTGATCATATGATTAGCGTCTCTCCGCGATCGCCATTTGCATATCTCGTTCGTCATTTGCTAAACATTTGACATTCACGATAACAAATACAAAGTATTGACTAAACAACATCGACATAATTACTCACATTTGTTGCATGAACGCACAACATTGAACGTTATCAGGGAGAGCGCGTCTAGAACTGACTATTGCATCAGTCTGCTGGAAGTAGCAACTATGAGATTAGTCCGTCAGAAACCACTGCCTGTTTTCCGTTCTGGGACGGACTTTCTGACAATTTTACTTCAGTTTTAATTACTGGTAGACTGTGTAATTAGCCTATTCTATCTAACTATACTATTTATACTATCAATTAGGGCTGTCAATCAATTAAATTATTTAATCAAATTAATTACATAGTGTCCCGATTAATCGCATTTACAAAAATTTGCTGAGAAAGCCCCTCATATAACAATAATTCAATGTATAACGATTAAATAATTATACCTAGTTATCTTTAAATATTTTATATATATATACACACACACATATACACACACACACACATACATTCATATAATTAAAATGCATTACATTCTTGTGGCAGAAGAGTTTTTATGATTTATTATGAGGGCTCGTTTAAAGACCGTCAATACTGCGTCAGACATGCTTGTGTAGCGTCTCGGGTGCAGGATAAACAAATGTTTAGGTCACTGTGTCAAGTTAAATATAGTTTAATACTTACAACACATCTTGAGATCTCGCAGTTTGAATTTGCGCTCCATCAAGTGTTTTGAACGCAAGAATGCAACATGTTTGTGTTGTTCTGCTGAAGTGTTTCTTCACTGTATAAACTGTGTGTTGCTCATACAGCTGAAGTTTCACTTACTGCCCTCTGGAGTAAACAGGTGGTACTAAAAGCTTGCATTTCTCAGCAATCTTCCCAACTATGGCCGGGGTCATTGACTAATTGCATAAATATTTTAACGCGTTATTTTTAATAAAATAAACGTCACCGTGTTAAAACGACAGCCCTGACCACAATATAATAGTTTAAACTTTACAAACATGATATCCTGCAAAACACCACAAGATTAGTTTCGACATCGACATTTAATGACTCTTAAAGCTTAATTTTCCCGACACACCATCGCCATCGCCATCATCGTTCATGATTCCCATCGGCTTGGAAGAGATCCCGGTGTCAGGATGAACCTGTTTCAGGACTTTATACACGTAGATAGCGTAACTCTCCTTCCTAGTCTTTCTGCGCTTCTTTCCTCCCTTACCGGCGGTCTTTGTGACGGCCTTCTTGGATCCCTTCTTCGGGGCGGATTTGGCTGGTTCAGGCATGATGATCAGGAGAATAAACTCAGAATAATAATCCTAAATAAAATGATAGAAGTATTTATTCACTCATCTATGCTAATTCTGTGAGGAGATGATGCGCGCCTCTGATTGGGTATTTTCATTGGTCAAACCCATTCAATGATTTCATTGGACAGTTGTAAATTTGACGGGTCGGAAAGAACCAATCAAAGACTTCCAAATGAAAGTCCCTCCTCTCGCCTCATGTTTGAAAGTTTCCATCCCCCACACGATTACATTTCTTTTGATTAGTTCTCCCGCTCATTTTTTTAAATATTTTTAGTTTTTATTTTGTAGTAATATAATGAAAGGAAAAATAAAATGTTTAGTAATGATTTCAATATGTTTCTGCTTACTACTGTGGTTTCTTAAAATAAACACTTTTAAAAATTAAACACCATAAACAGTTTTTATTTTCAATCGTTTATACTGAACTAAAGTTGGGTAATTCATGGAAATTTGGCAATTATTTTTCCATGAACTTTATTCTTCTATAAATTCCTGTGTTTTTGTTGAGTACAACTTGCGCAAATATTATAATAATTAAGATTACATGTAATTGAAGGGAAGACAAACTCTTTTATGAGATTGTGGGTGGCTCTTAAAAAAGCCGTTGGGTTGGTCTGATTTCTCCTAAATAATGTCGTTTATCCTCCGAATCCGTACAGAGTTCGTCCCTGTCGTTTCAGCGCGTACACAACGTCCATGGCAGTGACGGTCTTTCTCTTGGCGTGTTCAGTGTAGGTGACGGCATCACGGATAACGTTCTCCAGAAACACCTTCAACACACCGCGAGACTCCTCGTAGATCAGACCGGAGATACGCTTGACACCGCCACGGCGAGCGAGACGACGGATTGCGGGTTTGGTGAATCCCTGGATATTATCGCGCAACACTTTGCGATGACGCTTAGCGCCTCCTTTCCCGAGTCCTTTACCACCTTTACCTCTTCCAGACATGCTGTCGAATTTTAAGTTTTCACAGAATGTGATGAGCGAATTGGCTAAACAGCCTATTTAAAGATTCCTACAGGACCTAGTAGAAACATAGAACTGAAGGAGGAGCCTAAAACGCGTCACGTATTTTCCCTTCTCGCCCTTCACAGATTCACTCAATTTTATTAGATTTGAACAGAAACATGTAAACAACTAAATAGTTTGTGATTGAACTTCATGGGAATGTTGATTGTGTGATCAGCTTCAAAACTACCAATCACTCAATTTATTAACCACATTCTCTATGTTGACAAAAAAAATTAAAAATAAAATAAGTTATAAATATTACCTCTTACTTTCATGATTGTATTTTACACAATCTTCTCAGGAAGCCAAAAAACCCATTCACCCCCAAATACTCAAAGGATAATACCATTTGGTACACAATGTGTATTCTGTCTGGATATTTAACCCTCTGGGGTCGGCAATCGCGCCGGCGCGATTGTCTCGCTTTTTTTCTTATCAGTGCAAAAGAGACTCAAAATACTCGGTTGATTTTGATCTTACATATAAGTGTTGTACATCATTAGATCCTGTTAAGTGTCTATTTTTTTGTGGATACTCACAATAAAAACAAAGTGTTGTGCTTTTGGCCAAATAAAGAAAAACAAACATGATGCGAGTTCTGCGTTCTCTCTGTCAGTGAAGTCCATTCTGAAACGCGTCCGTAAATTAACTGTAACTCAGCAAGTACTTGTCACCCAGGCACGAGACATATGTCTTTATGAATCTTGCATTCTCTTCTTTTACATGAAGTAATTTATAAATATATATATATATATATATATTCAGCTTATGTAATCCGTTTGAAACCAAGGAGAGTACAGTTTTTTCGAGCTGAGACCACCACGCCCCCGGGCGCTATTCAAATGTAAATAGGTGATATGCATCGCACACGCCCCCCGATCAATGCCATAAAACCCCGAAGTTTCTTCATGAGATTCACTGATAGTTCATCGCGTTTTGAGGATGGCACGCTACTCCGGTGAAGAGGCCCTTCAGATGATTCTGGACAGCGAGGAAGAATTCACCTTTTCCTCAGAGGAAGATTGCAACTCGGACGACGAACGGCTGCACTTTGAAGAACGAATTGATCCCGCCGAGGATACAAGTTCGGAGTAAGTTGTTTAGTGTTATATAATTCCTTTTATGATCATATGGAACTTATATGAATTTGTATATTAAATATATTTCACTCAGTTTTGATTAGCTTATGACACTGAATATCATCCTAAAATACTGCCTTATGCGTAATGTATCTTGTTTGCGAATATCTGCTTGGGCAACACGACGATTTAGTGCAAATATATTTCCGGTAAAATATGTGATAGGCCTAACGTTACTGTCTATGCAATATATTTTTATATGTTCAGTTTTGGTTAGCCTATGACTTATCATGCTTACTGCCCTATGCACAGTTGTTTGTGAATACATGTGTAAATGTTTGAAATGTAGGCTAGTGATGTGTCGTTCGCGAACGATCCGTCCATTGCGTGTATCACTAAATGCGCGCGGTCTATATGGCCCATCAACAGATACTCGCGGTGACGCGATCTACGGCCCATCAATAGATTTTTCTCAGTCCCATGGCCCATCAACAGATATACATACATTGTGCATCCATACCCATTAATTGTCCATCAGTTTACTTTGGATAATATATGCTAACAGTTTTTGTTTTGTTTTTTTAGGAATGTGTCTGCATCACGCTCTCCTTCTCCAGAACCTCGCAGAGGAGCACGCAGGTGTCGTTCAGTTCTCAGTGCGATCGAGAATCATACTGAGTAAGTGCATAAATTTAATATTTTACAGATAAAATGTAGCCTAATTGTGTTTACATCTTCATAATATAAAAGTACATATTCTTGTGTGAAATTACAAAAAACGTCTTTTGTTTTATCCATGGCAATTAGTGATTGATAATGATACAGTTTCTTTGTTTGTGTTATCAGCATGCTCACGTTTTTATTTTTATTTTTTTTAACAGATGTGACAGTGACCATGTCCAAGCACCTGTCCCGAAGAGAGCCAAGGCAAACAAGCAGGCAAGCAACAGGCAGTCCACTCTGTCATGGAAAAAGAGACTGATGTTGAAATGGTTCCACAGACACTGCGATTCCTGCCCGCACGGGAGCTGGACCGCAGCTGAGCTCTAGACTCGCATTCGCCCATGAGTCTATTCAAACAAGTGTGTGCACTGCACAACAGTGCATGGTAAAAGGCAATTGACACCATGGAAATGCCAGGCATGCAATGTTCACTTATGTCTTCAGTTGAACTGTTTTCAAGAGTGGCATAACGATGTGTGACTGTTCAGATGTTGACCACCTTCCACTAACCATCAGGCTGCATAGTTATTACAATCCTGTGTACTGAAATCTTGTAAATGTATCAGATTTGTTTTCAGTATGTTTAGAAAATTTCACTTTAATCCCTTTTATACAGTTTTTACTTTTGTCTTCCAAAATAAACTGTTAATTTACAATCTTGAGCACGTCTTGACAATTTATTTAATGTGTTTGATGGTTATAATTTAGCAAAGGTCTGTTAAATAACAGTGTTCGTGATTAGAACCTTTAGTGCCGTCACTTTATCGAAGGTGTTTGGTCATTATAATCTAGGAAATACCTGTAAAATAACAGGATTTCTCCATAAAGCTATTAGTGCCATCACTTTATTGAAGGTGTTTGATTTTTATAATTTAGGAAATACCTGTAAAATAACAGTGTTTCTCAGTAGAACTTTTAGTGCCGTCACTTTATTGAAGGTGTTTGATTGTAATAATTTAGGAAATACCTGTAAAATAACAGTGTTTCTCAGTAGAACTTTTAGTGCCGTCACTTTATTGAAGGTGTTTGATTGTAATAATTTAGGAAATACCTGTAAAATAACAGTGTTTCTCAGTAGAACTTTTAGTGCTGTCACTTTATTGAAGGTATTTGGTCATTATAATCTAGGAAAAATCCATAAAATAAGTTTTACCCTGTAAAAAAAAAAAATCGGGAAAAAAACGGTCAAATCACTGGCAGCTACGGCTGCCAAACAAAAAACGTAAAATTAAAGTTTTTGCACTTTATTGGATTTAAGATATTTTACTTTAATTTTACGGTTTTTGTTTGGCAGCCGTAGCTGCCAGTGATTTGACCGTTTTTTTACAGTGTAGTCTATAATCAGACACAATCATTCTTTCTTTAAACTGTTTCATTGATAATCATTTACACATTTGGTGCAGAGTTTGTTATACTGCATGTTTTCCATTACTGCCATTAACTGTTGTATTTGTTTTAATAGGGCGAGGTGTATTTGCAAAAGGCTTTATTTGGAAGGTTCATTCATTCCTGAATCCAGAGGAATCTTGTATAATCAGACTCCAATAATGTTGGTACAGCATTAAATGAATACACATACATCTTCATACAGAGAAATGATTACTGGGGCCGGTTGCACCAGCTGTGCAGAAGTTCAAACTTAGCCTATAGTTGTGGTGTAAATGGGCATTAAGTCACAATTTATTCACTACTAAATATTTGAGCGTTGCACCATTAAACTAAGGTATGACGTAACCCTACATATAACCTAAATATTTACAGCAGACTCTGACCAGGAGTAACGGATGAAATAAAAAAGCAGACTCACTTAATGACATCAATGAGCTCATGTTTTGATTGACAGGCATCAGCCCTTTTGACATATATGATGGTGTTTACACTCATTTACATTTACGTGAGAGAGAAACAAACGTATTTTTAACCGGCTCTTAAGCTTGAAACCGCGCTAACGGAAGCAGTTTTCAGGATGCATCACCCGGTGTGAAGTTTCAAAATATATAAAATATATAAGAAATTCAAATGTTTCCAGCCTGTTGTAATAGTGTTTATTTATCAGCACTTATTTATTTATTATACAGTTCCTATATATTGTTGTTTACACAGGGCAAATATACTATTTATTAAATCTACTTTTATTATCGATATCATTTATTACAGCTGACAGTTACGTGAACAAACAAGGTTTGAACATCAACCGTAATAAAATCAAATTGAAGTTCACGGCTTTTAAATACTTCTGTATACAAATGTGAAGACTGCCTATTGGATAAATGCAGATAAACGTCATATTATGAGACTACGCATCACTTTACGGAGAGCTTACAACCTACTGGTTAAGTCTTGCCTTAAGAACAGGTGGTGCAACCAAATTAAGCACATTATTTACAAACTAACTAGTAGTTACAAGGGTTGCAGCGGTATACCGGTTTCACGGTATTCCACGCTTTGAAAATGGACGGTTATCGTACCATGTGCATTTGCTTATCTAGTGTAACGATCTCGCAATCATGATCTGCTCTTCTCTCTGGCGCGCGCGTGCATAACTGGGCTTCCCTCGATATTGCGGAGCGCAGACCTCAAAACTGATGTGACCTATTTAAATTCTAGTGAGACTTTTCTAGATTAATGTTACAGAGATTATCAATTCGACCCTCTCAAACAGTAGCAGCCCCGACATGCCAAACAGCACTGAGCAGGAAAAGAGCAACTTAAATAAATTACACACCATCACCTTTACAAATTTGTTTCATGAATTTACATGAGTAAAAGTAACTGTTATATTTTTTTATACTGTATTATTTTTATACTATATTATTATATAGATTCATATGAAATTATCTAAAGGTAGAATATATTAGATCTCATTTTATATCAACAGGGGCAGTTTAAAGTTTCAAGATGTGTTTCAGCTAGTATTTATTTTTCATAAATACTGTCATTTATTATTATTATTATTATTATTATTATTATTTAAAACTAACACACTGACCTAACCATGATAATGAGGAGCCCTTCACAAAACAAGAAATTACCAAACGTAACAAAATTTATGTAATAATCTATTGAATTGTCCTGCTTGTTTCATGAATAGGCCTAAAACATACAATATAATTTGTCAAATACACAATAATAAATGCAGAATAAACAAACAGAATATTCTACATGTTAATTGTACTTTTAGCAGAGAGTATTGATTATGTTGTAATGTTAAATTTAATTCCTCAGTGTTTGAAGAAAAGTACGTCAGCATTATTTTTGTGGCGGAGTGGCACCTCTGCCAACCTTTGTGAATTTACAGTTCGGTAGGCGGACAATTATGGACAATGATTCCGGTAAGAGAATCAGGCAAGGGAGAAGTATATCTTCGTCAAACTTCTCTTTAATAACACTTGTCAGGCAGTAAGTGACATCCATTTACAATCTCAAGATGGTAGGAAAGTAATAAGATGTCATCACGTTGTGTTGTGGTCTGTAGAATATATAAATAAAGGAATACAGTATGAATACAATATATCTGTACACAAATAACCTCACAAGGTATCAATAACTAGCTAAGTAGTCATCACAAACGAATACTCAACTATTAGATAACAAATAAACATATGATAAGATAAACTTCAAATAAACAACATAACGCAGCATATAATAACAACGTGATCATATGATTAGCGTCTCTCCGCGATCGCCATTTGCATATCTCGTTCGTCATTTGCTAAACATTTGACATTCACGATAACAAATACAAAGTATTGACTAAACAATATCGACATAATTACTCATATTTGTTGCATGAACGCACAACATTGAACGTTATCAGGGAGAGCGCGTCTAGAACTGACTATTGCATCAGTCTGCTGGAAGTAGCAACTATGAGATTAGTCCGTCAGAAACCACTGCCTGTTTTCCGTTCTGGGACGGACTTTCTGACAATTTTACTTCAGTTTTAATTACTGGTAGACTGTGTAATTAGCCTATTCTATCTAACTATACTATTTATACTATCAATTAGGGCTGTCAATCAATTAAATTATTTAATCAAATTAATTACATAGTGTCCCGATTAATCGCATTTACAAAAATTTGCTGAGAAAGCCCCTCATATAACAATAATTCAATGTATAACGATTAAATAATTATACCTAGTTATCTTTAAATATTTTATATATATATACACACACACATATACACACACACACACATACATTCATATAATTAAAATGCATTACATTCTTGTGGCAGAAGAGTTTTTATGATTTATTATGAGGGCTCGTTTAAAGACCGTCAATACTGCGTCAGACATGCTTGTGTAGCGTCTCGGGTGCAGGATAAACAAATGTTTAGGTCACTGTGTCAAGTTAAATATAGTTTAATACTTACAACACATCTTGAGATCTCGCAGTTTGAATTTGCGCTCCATCAAGTGTTTTGAACGCAAGAATGCAACATGTTTGTGTTGTTCTGCTGAAGTGTTTCTTCACTGTATAAACTGTGTGTTGCTCATACAGCTGAAGTTTCACTTACTGCCCTCTGGAGTAAACAGGTGGTACTAAAAGCTTGCATTTCTCAGCAATCTTCCCAACTATGGCCGGGGTCATTGACTAATTGCATAAATATTTTAACGCGTTATTTTTAATAAAATAAACGTCACCGTGTTAAAACGACAGCCCTGACCACAATATAATAGTTTAAACTTTACAAACATGATATCCTGCAAAACACCACAAGATTAGTTTCGACATCGACATTTAATGACTCTTAAAGCTTAATTTTCCCGACACACCATCGCCATCGCCATCATCGTTCATGATTCCCATCGGCTTGGAAGAGATCCCGGTGTCAGGATGAACCTGTTTCAGGACTTTATACACGTAGATAGCGTAACTCTCCTTCCTAGTCTTTCTGCGCTTCTTTCCTCCCTTACCGGCGGTCTTTGTGACGGCCTTCTTGGATCCCTTCTTCGGGGCGGATTTGGCTGGTTCAGGCATGATGATCAGGAAAATAAACTCAGAATCAGTGTTGCCAGATTAGAAATGTCGAAGTATCGTACCAAAACCTCAAAATTATCGTTTTTTAAAAAAAATTATCGTACACAAACCAAACGCATAAAATATAGTTATTTTCCAACAATTTTATTTTCCAAATAATTTTACAGCCAATTTGAACAAGCTGTATAATACGCTCACATTAACTGGAGGAAGTCTGAATAACTTTTTTTCCAAAGTGCAAAAGATATGCCGAAAAAAAGTGCACAAAAAAGAAAAAAGTGCACAATTAACACAAAAAAGATTCAAATTCGATCTCTAAGTCGCTGTCATCATCGGATGCCACATCCACTTGTGCTCTCTCTGTGTGTGTGTGTGTGTGTGTGTGTGTGTGTGTGTGTGTGTGTGTGTGTGTGTGTGTGTGTGTGTGTGTATACGTGCTTACCTGCGAAATGATTCGGGGTCCGAGAGAGAAGCGGTAGGATGTGTGTTTGGACGAACGACTGAAAACTCTGAAATTATCGTACATTATGGGATTTTTTTCATTATTGATCGTACATCGTACAGAGGTCAAAATTATCGTACAAATACGATAATTATCGTACATCTGGCAACACTGCTCAGAATAATAATCCTAAATAAAATGATAGAAGTATTTATTCCCTCCTCTATGCTAATTCTGTGAGGAGATGATGCGCGCCTCTGATTGGGTATTTTCATTGGTCAAACCCATTCAATGATTTCATTGGACAGTTGTAAATTTGACGGGTCGGAAAGAACCAATCAAAGACTTCCAAATGAAAGTCCCTCCTCTCGCCTCATGTTTGAAAGTTTCCATCCCCCACACGATTTTTTTTTTGAAGTAATATAATGAAAGGAAAAATAAAATGTTTAGTAACGATTTCAATGTTTCTGCTTACTACTGTGGTTTCTAAAAATAAACACTTTTAAAAATTAAACACCATAAACAGTTTTTATTTTCAATCGTTTATACTGAACTAAAGTTAGGTAATTCATGGAAATTTGGCAATTATTTTTCCATGAACTTTATTCTTCCATAAATTCCTGTGTTTTTGTTGAGTACAACTTGCTCAAATATTATAATTAAGATTACATGTAATTGAAGGGAAGACAAACTCTTATATGAGATTGTGTGTGGCTCTTAAAAGAGCCGTTGGGTTGGTCGGTTCCTCCTGAATAAAGTCGTTTATCCTCCGAATCCGTACAGAGTTCGTCCCTGTCGTTTCAGCGCGTACACAACGTCCATGGCAGTGACGGTCTTTCTCTTGGCGTGTTCAGTGTAGGTGACGGCATCACGGATAACGTTCTCCAGAAACACCTTCAACACACCGCGAGTCTCCTCGTAGATCAGACCGGAAATCCGCTTGACACCGCCACGGCGAGCGAGACGACGGATTGCGGGTTTGGTGATTCCCTGGATGTTATCGCGCAACACTTTGCGATGACGCTTAGCGCCTCCTTTCCCGAGTCCTTTACCACCTTTGCCTCTTCCAGACATGTCGAAATTTAAAATTTCACAGAATGTGAAGAACAATTGGCGAAACAGCCTATTTAAAGATTCCTACAGGACCTAGTAGAAACATAGAACTGAAGGAGGAACCTAAAACACGTCACGTATTTTCCCTTCTCGCCTTTCACAGATTCACTCAATTTTATTAGATTTGTATTTATTGTATTGTATTGCTGTATATATTCAACACATATCCCATATTTGCGTGTATGACAACAGGAGCATGATTAATACGTAAATTAAATGTATTTTTGAAAAATAATTTTACAGCACTTGAGTTAATTTTAATTATTTCTATTTAACCTGGTCTCACAGAATTACGTTACTAAAACTACATTTTTAATAAATAATTATGTGGCGTGTTTATGTACAATATCACAAATGTTCCTGTTGAAATAACCTTGTGCTAAAACAAAAATTTGTATTCACTAAATCACAAGTAAAATGGCTGAAGAAATTGTTTTTAATCTCACATTTGCTTTTTATGATACTATCGTTAAATCTATTTGGGAACATTTTAGAAAGGACCTATTAATAGTAACTGTCATTATGCTAGAATTATGTCAATTCCCATCCTTAATTAAACAAACAAAAAACAAACCAGTAATAATAAAAACAGAAATGGATCTCGTTCAGTGGGATTGAAGTGCCTCTTAAAAGAGCCTTTGGGGTTGATGTGGATGACGTCACATTTTAAGCTCGTTCTCCACGAATGCGGCGTGCCAGCTGAATGTCTTTGGGCATGATGGTGACCCTCTTGGCATGGATGGCACACAAGTTGGTGTCCTCGAACAGACCGACCAAATAAGCCTCGCTGGACTCCTGCAGGGCCATGACAGCGGAACTCTGGAAGCGCAGATCCGTCTTGAAATCCTGAGCGATTTCTCTCACCAGACGCTGGAAAGGCAGTTTGCGAATCAGCAGCTCAGTGGACTTCTGATAACGGCGGATCTCTCGCAGAGCCACGGTACCGGGCCTGTAACGATGAGGCTTCTTGACTCCGCCGGTGGCCGGAGCGCTCTTACGGGCGGCTTTAGTAGCGAGCTGCTTCCTCGGGGCTTTTCCACCGGTGGATTTACGAGCGGTCTGTTTAGTTCTTGCCATGATTCAACGTTTCTTCTCCGTTCTTCACAGAAAATGTAACTGAAAGTTCTGCTGCTGCTCTTTAAAGCCTCGTGACCATGAGTTCAGTGGGGGAGGGTTCCGAGGCTTGTGATTGGCTGAAAGTGAAATCTACGTGTGACAGTTGACCAATGACTGTGCGGCTCGTGTTTTCAAAAAAGCGACAGTTTCCCGCTCGAGATCTTTTGATCGGTTCATCTCATCTGTATTTTAGGTCATACTGGATGTTGCATGTTAAATAAACGAATATTAAATATAGTTTAGATATTGTATGTGTGCACAATTTAATTGTAATTATTACATACCTAATTATTCATTCATGCATGTATTCTGAAGTCGATGCTGTGATTTGTATGCGTTTTCACCGAGGTACAAATGATAGACTTGATTCTTTGTGAAGCTTACTTTAATCTATACTGCCTCACAGTTATGTAACATATCACTCTCGTATAGTTAAATTGGGCGGCTCTTAAAAGAGCCTTTGTGTTTCAGTGAATCAGACTTTAGTCCGTTTACTTCTTGGCGGGTTTCTCGGTCTTCTTGGGCAGCAGCACAGCCTGGATGTTGGGCAGGACACCACCCTGAGCGATGGTCACTCCACCCAAGAGTTTGTTTAACTCCTCGTCGTTCCGCACCGCCAGCTGCAGGTGACGGGGAATGATACGAGTCTTCTTGTTGTCCCGAGCGGCGTTTCCAGCCAACTCCAGGATCTCAGCGGTGAGATACTCGAGCACAGCGGCCAGATAAACAGGAGCACCAGCACCAACGCGCTGTGCGTAGTTTCCTTTGCGGAGCAGCCTGTGAACACGACCGACGGGGAACTGCAGTCCTGCCCTGGATGAACGAGTTTTAGCCTTTGCTCGCGATTTACCGCCGGTTTTACCTCTGCCGCTCATTTTCAATCTGTAGTTAAGAATGCACGATTACAGAAAAATAGTGGATTGTAGTGTTCCCGTATACAGTATTTATAGGAGTGTGTCAGACGCCCATTGGCTAGAGTCTGAAAAACATTCTAACCAATCACTGGTCTTTCCTCCAAACTCCAAACCACTCCCCCTCTCTCTGTTCATGAATGTGTTCAACAGTGCGTTTTACCTCCGAAAGGTTTATACAATAAAGGATGTACAAAACAGAAACATTTTTTTTTTTATAATTATTTTAATACATTTTAACTCAGAAATGAAACTGAAGTAGAGTGAGAGGGAAAAATATATTAGTGGGGGGAAAAGCCCATAAGTGAGTTTTTAGATAAAAGTCTTTCGCACAAATCAAGGTTTGAATTAAACAATTAAATTATTATTTTATAAAGAAATTAAGAAACACGATGACAAAAAGATGAAAAAAGGGACAGAGAATTGAACTGAATTTGTTTTGTAAGGAGTGTAGAAATGAATTATTATTATTATTATTATATAATTATTATTCCAAGAAATGCAATATTGGGAGATAATTTGTTATCTTAATAATATTGATTACTATTAGAAAGTTCAACAATAATAGTATATATGATATGAAGCACACAGATGTAAGTATATGTTAGTTATACTTCATTAGTATAAAAACTTAAAGGCATAATCGATTCATCTTAACTGAATCATTTGTATAAAATATTGTCAATCAATCGCACTGGCCTTGATTTTAAACTTCTGTTTTTAGTATAATATAATAATAATAATAATAAATACTAAATTATAGATACTTCCATACTGATGTGGTATCAAGTATTTTTTTATTATTTTATTTATTTTTTAATTAGTGATCTTATTACTTATATTACATGAATATTAATTATATAATAATATATAGTAATTATATTAATTGAATATTAGTATTATCTTATGAGCTTAATTGGAATAATATTTATATGATCGAATAGTTGCACCGAAACGTATAAAAAATAAATCTAAAATAAACCATCAGTCACTTATTATTATCCTTTTATACCCATAAATATATACATAATTTAAATAATAATAAAGTTACTATCGGATATGTACTAATTTTAACCAAAGAATCATCGCTCTATCGATATCGGCGAAATTGGCCTTAAAGTACTTTGTATCGGATCGAAAAGAAAATAAGTGGTATCGACCATCCTTAATAAACGGAAGTGATCGACTAATCTCAGGACAACAATGCAGGATAATATTGAGTAACAATATATCCGACATATAAATGCTCTTTTATATGAATTAGTGTGTGGCTCTTAAAAGAGCCGTTTTGGGGCAGAAACTCTGTAATGAGTCTGTTTACTTCTTTTTGGGTGCTGCCTTTTTTAGGTTTGGCTGCTTTAGGCTTTGCCGTTTTGGGTTTGGCAGCTTTGGTCTTTTTGGGACTCTTGGCTGTTTTCTTGGGGGCTGGTGACTTCTTTGCCTTCTTGGGGCTCTTCGGTGCCTTCTTAGCGGCTGCGGGTTTCTTCACCTTCTTGGGGGATTTCTTAGCGGCGGGTTTCTTTGTCGCGGCACTCTTGGGCTTCTTGGCAACAGCGGGTTTCTTTACTTTAGGAGCGGCTTTCTTCACGGGTTTCTTCTTGCTCTCGGCTTGATTCTTGTTGATCTTGAATGAGCCGGAGGCGCCGGTTCCTTTGGTCTGGATCAGAGTCCCTTTAGTCACCAGACTCTTGATGGCGAGTTTGACGCGGGAGTTCTTCTTCTCCACATCTTATCCGCCTGCGGCGAGAGCTTTCTTCAGGGCGGCGAGAGACACGCCGCTCCTCTCCTTGGATGCGGACACAGCTTTGACGATGAGATCACCGACGCTTGGGCCCATTTTCTTGGGTTTAGCTGCAGATTTCTTCTTGGGCGCTTTGACAGCTGGAGCGGTTTCTGCCATCTCTCTGATCGGATCTGTAACCTCACACACAAACACTGTCTGAGTTCAGTAATGAACAGCTGCTGAGCGGCGCTGCGCTCTTGAAACACACATGAGAACCATATAGACTCAACCAGCTCGACTCAGTGCTGGTGTGCCTCCGAGAGCCGCTCGCGCTTGTGTTTTCTCCTCTCACATTTACAGCAAAACTGGAGTGATGAAATAGTTTGATGGAGTAAAAACATTGTGAACACTGAGCAGGACTACTGTGCTTTATTTGAAGACAAAAACACGCGACGTGGAAACGTTTAGTTTAGCGCAATCACATCAAATCCACGGCGAGCATCAGTCACCGGCAAAAGCTGCGTGTGAATTTGTTGTTATTTTTATGTAAAACACGTTTAATAAAAGTTGAACGTGTCCTCTGAGTATTCAACAAACACTTTGACAATAACTTTAATGAATTGATCATAACTGATGGACTTGTGGACTGTTTCATACAGTAGTTGTTTTGGGCATCTTGAAACACACTCAAATCAGAGACAAAAGATCAACTCATTGGGCTGATAATATCCTCCACATCTAAATTATATAATTAGTAACTAATATTGTTCAGTGCTCAATAAAATATAATTAAATAACAGTTTTAGTTATTTAACAGTTGAGATGGCTGAATATGTAGCATTTTAAATTCCTGATGCTGAATTGCAAACTAAATATTGATAGAAGAAATCGATTACTAATAAAAATGCTCATATTTGTTGTCATATGACATTATTAGGCCTACTTAAGGAAATACCCATTCTCTCTCTCTCTCTCTCTCTCTCTCTCTCTCTCTCTCTCTCTCTCTCTCTCTCTCTCTCTCTCTCTCTCTCTATCTCTTTCTCTCTCTCTCTCTCTCTCTCTCTCTGAGTGTATATGCATATATATAATTAAATGTGTTTTGATTCTGGGATATATTTGCATTTATGTCCAAGAAAACTGATTTAACGGGCTGAAAATGTTACCAGAGTTCAAATGCATGAGTTGTGTCTCAATCGATGAAACTACACAATACACTGTATTTAAGGTTCTGAAAACGAAATCCTGTGCTATCACTGACAGTTTGTGTTATGATCCTCACCAGTCTTGGGGAAATTAGATTTCATATGAATCTATATAATAATATAGTATAAAAAATAATACAGTATAAAAAAAATATAACAGTTACTTTTACTCATGTAAAATCATGAAACAAATTTGTAAAGGTGATGTTGTGTAATTTATTTAAGTTGCTCTTTTCCTCCTCAGTGCTGTTTGGCATGTCGGCTACTGTTTGAGAGGGTCGAATTGACAATCTCTGTAACACTAATCTAGAAAAGTCTCACTAGAATTTAAATTGGTCACATCAGTTTTGAGGTCTGCGCTCCGCAATATCGAGGGAAGCCCAGTTATGCACGCGCGCGCCAGAGAGAAGAGCAGATCATGATTGCGAGATTGTTACACTAGATAAGCAAATGCACATGGTACGATAACCGTCCATTTTCAAAGCGTGGAATACCGTGAAACCGGTATACCGCTGCAACCCTTGTAACTACTAGTTAGTTTGTAAATAAGGTGCTTAATTTGTTTGCACCACCTGTTCTTAAGGCAAGACTTAGTAGGTCGTAAGCTCTCCGTAAAGTGATGCGTAGTCTCATAATATGACGTTTATCTGCATTTATCCAATAGGCAGTCTTCACATTTGTATACAGAAGTATTTAAAAGCCGTGAACTTCAATTTGATTTTATTACGGTTGATGTTCAAACCTTGTTTGTTCACGTAACTGTCAGCTGTAATAAATGATATCGATAATAAAAGTAGATTTAATAAATAGTATATTTGCCCTGTGTAAACAACAATATATAGGAACTGTATAATAAATAAATAAGTTCTGATAAATAAACACTATTACAACAGGCTGGAAACATTTGAATTTCTTATATATTTCATATATTTTGAAACTTCACACCGGGTGATGCATCCTGAAAACTGCTTCCGTTAGCGCGGTTTCAAGCTTAAGAGCCGGTTAAAAATACGTTTGTTTCTCTCTCACGTAAATGTAAATGAGTGTAAACACCATCATATATGTCGAAAGGGCTGATGCCTGTCAATCAAAACATGAGCTCATTGATGTCATTAAGTGAGTCTGCTTTTTTATTTCATCCGTTACTCCTGGTCAGAGTCTGCTGTAAATATTTAGGTTATATGTAGGGTTACGTCATACCTTAGTTTAATGGTGCAACGCTCAAATATTTAGTAGTGAATAAATTGTGAATTAATGACCATTTACACCACAACTAGGCTAAGTTTGAACTTCCGCACGGCTGGTGCAACCGGCCCCAGTAATCATTTCTCTGTATGAAGATGTATGTGTATTCATTTAATGCTGTACCAACATTATTGGAGTCTGATTATACAAGATTCCTCTGGATTCAGGAATGAATGAACCTTCCATATAAAGCCTTTTGCAAATACACTGTAAAAAAAAAAATCGTAAAAAAACGGTCAAATCACTGGCAGCTATGGCTGCCAAACAAAAACCGTAAAATTAAAGTAAAATATCTTAAATCCAATAAAGTGCAAAAACTTTAATTTTACGTAGCTGCCATTGATTTGACCGTTTTTACGATTTTTTTTTTTACAGGGTAAAACTGTTATTTTATGGATTTTTCCTAGATTATAATGACCAAATACCTTCAATAAAGTGACAGCACTAAAAGTTCTACTGAGAAACACTCATTTTTTTACAGGTATTTCCTAAATTATTACAACCAAACACCTTCAATAAAGTGATGGCACTAATAGTTCTATGGAGAAATGCTGTTATTTTACAGGTATTTCATAGATTATAATGACCAAACACCTTCGATAAAGTGACGGCACTAAAGGTTCTAATCACAAACATTGTTATTTAACAGACCCTAAATTATAACCATCAAACACATTAAATAAATTGTCAAGACATGCTCAAGATTGTAAATTAACAGTTTATTTTGGAAGACAAAAGTAAAAACTGTATAAAAGGGATTAAAATCATCTCCCTAAACATGTAATCTAAATAAAATGGAATGATTCAGTTGATAAATTACAGTATATATATATATATATATATATATATATATATATATATATATATATATATATATATATATATATTAAATCTTATGTTGAGAATTCTCTCTCTTTAAATACTAAGTTGGATATGTGTGGGACATTTTAAGTTGCTTTGTACGCAAATAACGTAGTGCAGCGTTCTCAGCACGTACGGACTCAGTGAAATTACCTATTCACTAAGGCACTGGAGTGGAGCGATCATATCGCGTGCACGCAGTCATGTGCAGTGTTTATGTGCAAGAGAAAGTTTGTGACAAAGTAAGTTTCCTTCTGTATATTGTTAATAACACAGATTGTTATTGTATCCTAACTGCGCTAAGTTAGACCATGTTTGTGGTGTAGTTGATGTTTAGCGATCTTTCTTCGTGTAATTTGATCCCGCTTAACGAGCGGATTTTCCTGCTAGCATCACGGCTCTATTGTTCATATTTACTAGTTATTACCTTGAAGTGAATATCTCTGTGGATAATATCTTTCACTGGTTGTCATTTAGTACTGCCTGTAATAATGAAGACAGTCCGATTTCTGTAATCTATATTTTAGTGTTTTGTCAATATAATTGCATTATGCAGTTTATTACAGACTTATGTTTCTTGAGTTATATTTCATGTATCAGTGCACTTAGAGATGTTTATATTTGAGTTTGCTATCTATTAAGTTGTTGAATAATTTAGACAGTGACTATTTATTACTGTTATATCATTTATTTCAGAAACTACCAAGTACAATGTATATGGTCACTCTTGTGCAATAAACTACTAAACTCTATCTGATGACTCCGACTCCCTGACCAGAGTTCTGCAGCGGTCAATAATATAATCCACCAGTTTTCAGTGGGGCAATCCCCAACATCTTAAATCAGAACTTGTAGTTATCAGTAGAGCAGTTTCATCAAATTCTCAAACTTTAGGATTAAAGTGAAATTTTCTAAGCATACTGAAAACAAAACTGATACATTTACAAGATTTCAGTACACAGGATTGTAATAACTATGCAGCCTGATGGTTAGTGGAAGGTGGTCAACATCGGACAGGAATCGCAGTGTCTGTGGAACCATGTCAACATCAGTCTCTTTTTCCATGACAGAGTGGACTGCCTGTTGCTTGCCTGCTTGTTTGCCTTGGCTCTCTTCGGGACAGGTGCTTGGACATGGTCATTGTCACATCTGTTAAAAGAAATAAAATAAAATAAAATAAAAACGTGAGCATGCTGATAACACAAACAAAGAAACTGTATCATTATCAATCGCTAATTGCCATGGATAAAAAAAGACGTTTTTTGTAATTTCACACAAGAATATGTACTTTTATATTATGAAGATGTAAACACAATTAGGCTACATTTTATCTGTAAAATATTAAATTTATGCACTTACTCAGTATGATTCTCGATCACACTGAGAACTGAACGACACCTGCGTGCTCCTCTGCGAGGTGCTGGAGAAGGAGAGCGTGATGCAGACACATTCCTAAGAAAAAAAAAAAAACTGTTAGCATACATTATCCAAAGTAATCTGATGGACAATTAATGGGTATGAATGCACAATGTATACTTTTATAATATGACGATGTAAACACAATTAGGCTACATTTTATCTGTAAAATATTAAATTTATGCACTTACTCAGTATGATTCTCGATCGCACTGAGAACTGAACGACACCTGCGTGCTCCTCTGCGAGGTGCTGGAGAAGGAGAGCGTGATGTAGACACATTCCTTATAAGGAAAAAAAAAAAACTGTTAGCATACATTATCCAAAGTAATCTGATGGACAATTAATGAGTATGGATGCACAATGTATGTATATCTGTTGATGGGCCATGGGACTGAGAAAAATCTATTGATGGGCCGTAGATCGCGTCACCGCGAGTATCTGTTGATGGGCCATATAGACCGCGCGCATTTAGTGTTACACGCAATGGACGGATCGTTCGCGAACGACACATCACTAGCCTACATTTCAAACATTTACACATGTATTCACAAACATCTGTGCATAGGGCAGTAAGCATGATAAGTAGTTTCATAGGCTAACCAAAACTGAACATATAAAAATATACTGCATAGACAGTAACGTTAGGCCTATCACATATTTTACCGGAAATATATTTGCACTAAATCGTCGTGTTGCCCAAGCAGATATTTGCAAACAAGATACATTACGCATAAGGCAGTATTTTAGCATGATATTCAGTGTCATAAGCTAATCAAAACTGAGTGAATATATTTAATATACAAATATGTTTAGAGTTTAATCACATTTAAAAAGTTTACACTTGAGCATACACGAATGTTAGGGATATTGTGGGGCAATCTTTCCGGTAAGATGTCAAAAGCTAGCCAAAACTAGGCAAAATATAGTCTGAAAATTCATATAAGTTCCATATGATCATAAAAGGAATTATATAACACTAAACAACTTACTCCGAACTTGTATCCTCGGCGGGATCAATTCGTCCTTCAAAGTGCATCCGTTCGTCGTCCGAGTTGCAATCTTCCTCTGAGGAAAAGGTGAATTCTTCCTCGCTGTCCAGAATCATCTGAAGGGCCTCTTCACCGGAGTAGCGTGCCATCCTCAAAACGCGATGAACTATCAGTGAATCTCATGAAGAAACTTCGGGGTTTTATGGCATTGATCGGGGGGCGTGTGCGATGCATATCGCCTATTTACATGTGAATAGCGCCCAGGGGCGTGGAGGTCTCAGCTCATTACAGATAATGACGGGAGAACGAAAAAACTGTACTCTCCTTTGTTTCAAACGGATTACATAAGCTGAATATATATATATATATATATATATATATATATATATATATATATATATATATATATATATATATATATTACTTCATGTAAAAGAAGAGAATGCAAGCTTCATAAAGACATATGTCTCGTGCCTGGGTGACAAGTATTTGCTGAGTTACAGTTAATTTACGGACGCGTTTCAGAATGGACTTCACTGACAGAGAGAACGCAGAACTCGCATCATGTTTGTTTTTCTTTATTTGGCCAAAAGCACAACACTTTGTTTTTATTGTGAGTATCCACAAAACAATAGACACTTAACAGGATCTAATGATGTACAACACTTATATGTAAGATCAAAATCAACCGAGTATTTTGAGTCTCTTTTGCACTGATAAGAAAAAAAGCGAGACAATCGCGCCGGCGCGATTGCCGACCCCAGAGGGTTAAATATCCAGACAGAATACACATTGTGTACCAAATGGTATTATCCTTTGAGTATTTGGGGGTGAATGGGTTTTTTGGCTTCCTGAGAAGATTGTGTAAAATACAATCATGAAAGTAAGAGGTAATATTTATAACTTATTTTATTTTTAATTTTTTTGTCAACATAGAGAATGTGGTTAATAAATTGAGTGATTGGTAGTTTTGAAGCTGATCACACAATCAACATTCCCATGAAGTTCAATCACAAACTATTTAGTTGTTTACATGTTTCTGTTCAGTGTCCATTAGTGAGTTTGTTTTATAACAAATTTCATTTTTAACAAGTTTTATCCACCATTTTACAAATGCGTATTTGGACATTGACCTGAAACGAATTCTCATTAAAAAAATTATAAAATAAATAAATAAATAAATAAAATACAAATCTTATAAAATTGAGTGAATCTGTGAATGGCGAGAAGGGAAAATACTTGACGAGTTTTAGGCTCCTCCTTCAGTTCTATGTTTCTACTAGGTCCTGTAGGAATCTTTAAATAGGCTGTTTAGCCAATTCGTTCATCACATTCTGTGAAAACTTAAATTTGGACATTATGTCTGGAAGAGGCAAAGGTGGTAAAGGACTCGGGAAAGGAGGCGCTAAGCGTCATCGCAAAGTGTTGCGCGATAACATCCAGGGAATCACCAAACCCGCAATCCGTCGTCTCGCTCGCCGTGGCGGTGTCAAGCGGATCTCCGGTCTGATCTACGAGGAGACTCGCGGTGTGTTGAAGGTGTTTCTGGAGAACGTTATCCGTGATGCCGTCACCTACACTGAACACGCCAAGAGAAAGACCGTCACTGCCATGGACGTTGTGTATGCGCTGAAACGACAGGGACGAACTCTGTACGGATTCGGAGGATAAACGACATTATTTAGGAGAAATCAGACCAACCCAACGGCTCTTTTAAGAGCCACCCACAATCTCATAAAAGAGTTTGTCTTCCCTTCAATTACATGTAATCTTAATTATAATATTTGAGCAAGTTGTACTCAACAAAAACACAGGAATTTATAGAAGAATAAAGTTCATGGAAAAACAATTGCCAAATTTCCATGAATTACCCAACTTCAGTTCAGTATAAACGATTGAAAATAAAAACTGTTTATGGTGTTTAATTTTTAAAAGTGTTTATTTTTAGAAACCACAATAGTAAGCAGAAACATATTGAAATCATTACTAAACAGTTTATTTTTCCTTTCATTATGTTACTACAAAATAAAAATATTTAAAAAAAATGAGCGGGAGAACTAAAAGGAAACGTAATCGTGTGGGGGATGGAAACTTTCAAACATGAGGCGAGAGGAGGGACTTTCATTCGGAAGTCTTTGATTGGTTCTTTCCGTCCCGTCAAATTTACAACTGTCCAATGAAATCATTGAATGGGTTTGACTAATGAAAATACTCAATCAGAGGCGCGCATCATCTCCTCACAGAATTAGCATAGAGGAGGGAATAAATACTTCTATCATTTTATTTAGGATTATTATTCTGAGTTTATTCTCCTGATCATCATGCCTGAACCAGCCAAATCCGCCCCGAAGAAGGGATCCAAGAACGCCGTCACAAAGACCGCCGGTAAGGGAGGAAAGAAGCGCAGAAAGTCCAGGAAGGAGAGTTACGCCATCTACGTGTATAAAGTCCTGAAACAGGTTCATCCTGACACCGGGATCTCTTCCAAGGCGATGGGAATCATGAACTCTTTCGTCAACGACATCTTCGAGCGCATCGGAGGTGAAGCGTCTCGTCTCGCTCACTACAACAAGCGCTCCACCATCACCTCGAGAGAGATCCAGACCGCCGTGCGTCTGCTGCTGCCCGGTGAACTGGCCAAACACGCCGTGTCTGAGGGCACAAAGGCCGTCACCAAATACACCAGCTCCAAGTAAAATAACATCCCGCTTTCTCAACCAATCCAAAGGCTCTTTTAAGAGCCACACATTTGCTCGTGTAAAGAGTTTCTTGCAGAAATGATTTCTGTTACAAAGGATGACTCGCGCGGTGACCACAAATGTGGTTTGTGTCAGGAAAATTAAGCTTTAAGAGGCAATTAGAGTCAATAAAAGTCGATGTCGAAATTAATCGTGTGGTGTTTTGCAGGATATCATGTTTGTAAAGTTTAAACTATTATATTGTGGTCAGGGCTGTCGTTTAGACACGGTGAAATTGATTTTATTAAAAATAACGCGTTAAAATATGCAATTAGTCAATGACCCCGGCCATAGTTGGGAAGATTGCTGAGAAATGCAAGCTTGTAGTACCACCTGTTTACTCCAGAGGGCAGTAAGTGAAACTTCAGCTGTATGAGCAACACACAGTTTATACAGTGAAGAAACACTTCAGCAGAACAACACAAACATGTTGCATTCTTGCGTTCAAAACACTTGATGGAGCGCAAATTCAAACTGCGAGATCTCAAGTATGTTGTAAGTATTAAACTATATTTAACTTGACACAGTGACCTAAACATTTGTTTATCCAGCACCCGAAACGCTACACAAGCACATTTTTGCATTTCATAACATCACCCGAAAAAGATAATAAAATAACAATAAAGGTTCATCAAATATACATTTAGCATACATTTCCATCAATCATAAAAAGTATATCTTTCAGTAAAACCATCTAATAACATAAAGATTCAAAACACGATAGAAGCATACAATCTACATCATTTAGCAAATTAATAGAAAAAGGCACAAATTAATTTTTAAATCTATTCTGTTTACACCGTAATGTTCTAAAACACCTGCCCGAAGGAAACAATTCATAATTAACTAAAGAATGTGAAATGGGTCATTTAAAAGTCTTCTAGCTTCCGTTAACGTACACCGTTCATACAGAGACTGGACGCTATAACAGTCCTTCTGCTATATTTGATATGTGTCAGGTGCGTCTGTCTGGATTTGGATTTCACAGTAAGGTTTCTGTACCATGTTGTAACACTCTTGTTTTGGTCACTGTGGCAGCGGGGGCGTGGTCAAGCGCCCGTCCGGAGAGGGGGAGCGGTAAGGGCGCTTGCACCTGAGCCAAAATATGTCTAACACCTGTCTCTAATTTCAGTGAGCACGGGGAGAGCGGCATAAAGGAGACACAGCACCGCCAGTGAGGGGGAAAAAAGCATAGAGTAGAGGCAGCGGTTAGTCCCCGCCTCACCCATCCTCTGATTTTGGGAACCGATTGGCCAGCATTTAAAGATGTGTTAGGGGGAGTTTATACGGATGGGTCCTGCACTAAAGTGGGGAGATGTGCGATGTGCGATGCTTTGACAGGGGAGGCGGAGCCGGGGCCGTCCTCGGCTGCTCCAAATCGGGATGACGAGGAGAGGGGCGAGGCTTCCGCCCCTCCTCTCCGCAGGGAATTCCCTGACGAGGATTTCCCTTTGGAGCAGTCGCGGGACGAAACCCTCAAGCATGCCTTTGACCAGGTGAAAATGATCGATGGACAGCGTCTTCAGCCAGACATCGCTCTCGCACACCCCTATTTTACAATTATAAATGACCGACTATATAGAGTGACGCAGGACACTCAAACGAAAGAAAATATGACACAGCTTTTGATTCCACGGAGCCGCCGGGAAATGTTATTCCAGGCGGCTCATTATAATCCCATGGCGGGTCATCTAGGGGAAAGAAAAACACTTCTCCGACTAATAGCCCGTTTTTATTGGCCGGGCATTAGTAGTGACGTCCGCAGGTGGTGTGCGGCGTCGCGAATGCCAGCTGGTAAACCCACCGGCCACCCCAAAAGCGCCATTGTGCCCTCTACCGTTGATCGAGGTCCCCTTCGAGAGAATTGGAATGGACCTCGTCGGGCCATTAGAGCGGACAGCACGCGGACATCGCTTTGTGTTAGTCCTAGTGGATTACGCAACGCGATATCCGGAAGCAGTGCCTCTAAGCAACATTTCAGCACGTAGTGTTGCTGGGGCGCTCTTCAAAATAATCTTCCGGGTGTGGATTCCGAAAGAAATCCTCACCGATCAAGGCACAACGTTTATGTCACGCACACTTCGCGAACTTTACGATCTGTTGGGCATTAAATCGATTCGCACTAGCGTGTATCATCCGCAGACAGATGGCCTAGTGGAACGTTTTAACAAAACCCTCAAAAACATGATTCGTAAGTTTGTGCACGAGGATGCTAAGAACTGGGACAGATGGCTCGATCCCCTGTTGTTTGCAGTGCGAGAGGTCCCGCAAGCCTCAACCGGCTTCTCTCCATTTGAGCTGTTGTACAGGCGATGCCCGCGCAGCATCTTAGATGTTTTACAAGAAGGCTGGGAGGAAGGACCTACGAATAGCAAAAATGAAATTCAATACGTTCTTGACCTCAGAGCAAAGCTCCACACTTTGGGAAAACTAACACAGGAGAATTTGCTCCTGGCTCAAGAACGTCAATGCCGGCTGTACGACAGGGGAGCGCAGCTGAGGGAATTTGCACCGGGAGATAAAGTTCTTGTATTGCTTCCCACATCGAGCTCCAAATTACTCGCCAAGTGGCAAGGGCCCTTCGAGGTCACACAACGAGTGGGTGATCTCGATTATGAGGTTAAGCGAACCGATAGGGGGAATGCGCGTCAAATTTACCACCTCAACCTCCTTAAATTATGGAGGGAGGCGGTCCCTGTATCGTTGGCTACGGTGGTCCCGGAGAGGGCGGAGCTCGGACCGGAGGTGAATCCAAACCCAGATCTCGATGCCCCGGTCATTTGCGGAGACCACCTCTCCCCGTGCCAGCGAGCAGAGGTTGCCAGGTTGCAGAAGGAGTTTGCGGACGTGTTTTCTCCCCTACCAGGTCGCACGAACCTCATCCAGCACCATATCGAGACCGAGCCGGGGGCGGTCGTTCGTTGCCGCCCTTATCGCCTCCCCGAGCATAGAAAGAAAATTGTTCGGGATGAATTGAATGCCATGCTTGATATGGGGGTAATAGAAGAATCCCACAGCGACTGGTCCAGCCCGGTCGTTCTTGTTCCCAAGAGTGACGGGTCGGTGCGGTTCTGTGTGGATTACAGAAAAGTCAACGCGGTGTCTAAATTTGACGCGTACCCGATGCCCCGCGTTGATGAACTGCTCGATCGGTTAGGTACTGCTCGCTTTTATTCGACATTGGATTTAACGAAGGGATATTGGCAGATCCCCTTGACACCAATCTCCCGAGAAAAAACAGCCTTCACCACGCCGTTTGGATTACACCAATTCGTGACACTTCCATTCGGTTTGTTCGGGGCCCCAGCCACGTTCCAGCGTTTAATGGACCGTGTCCTCCGGCCGCACTCTGCTTACGCCGCTGCCTACATAGACGATATTATTATTTATAGTAACGACTGGCAGCGGCATATACAACATCTGAGGGCGGTCCTGAAGTCGCTGCGGCGGGCGGGGCTCACTGCAAACCCTAAGAAGTGCGCGGTTGGGCGTGTGGAGGTGCGGTATCTGGGGTTCCACTTGGGCCATGGCCAGATGCGTCCCCAAATTGATAAAACCACGGCGATTGCGACTTGCCCTAGGCCCAAGACCAAAAAGGGGGTGAGGCAGTTCCTGGGGCTGGCTGGCTACTACAGAAGGTTCGTACCTAATTATTCGGATGTCACCAGCCCGCTGACTGACCTCACTAAAAAGGGGGCTCCAGATCCGGTCCAATGGTCGGAACAGTGCCAGCAGGCGTTCACACAAATTAAAGCCGCACTCTGTGGGGGGCCGCTCTTGTATTCCCCTAACTTCTCTCTCCCTTTCTTATTACAGACGGACGCTTCAGACAGAGGGCTGGGGGCCGTACTCTCGCAGGTGGTGGAGGGGGAGGAGTGCCCGGTGCTATACATCAGCAGGAAGCTCTCATTGAGGGAGACTAAGTATAGCACCGTGGAGAAGGAGTGTCTAGCTATCAAGTGGGCGGTCCTCACACTCCGCTACTACCTGCTGGGGCGGGCCTTCACCCTCTGCTCGGATCATGCCCCACTGCAGTGGCTCCACCGCATGAAGGATACTAACGCCCGGATCACCCATTGGTATCTGGCTCTCCAGCCTTTTAAGTTCGAGGTGATCCACAGACCGGGGGTGCGGATGGCTGTCGCCGACTTCCTTTCCAGAAATGGGGGGGGAGTGGTAGGCAGGCCGGATGGCGCCCCGGCCTGAGTCGGGCGGTGGGGGTATGTGGCAGCGGGGGCGTGGTCAAGCGCCCGTCCGGAGAGGGGGAGCGGTAAGGGCACTTACACCTGAGCCAAAATATGTCTAACACCTGTCTCTAATTTCAGTGAGCACGGGGAGAGCGGCATAAAGGAGACACAGCACCGCCAGTGAGGGGGAAAAAAACGCCAGTCCAGTGTTGGCAGTCGAAGATAGTTGAGGAGAAGTTTATGTTTGTTATGAGAAGTAGTTTACGTTGGTTATGAGAAGAAGTTTACGTTTGTTATGAGGAGAAGTTTATGTTTGATACTGAAAAAACCTGTGGACTTTATTTTGGAGAATTAAATTAAACCTATACCTTTGCGTTGGAAAGCCTGTCGCCGTGTCCTTCTTCCCTGCCCAGTCGAGACGCTTCTGTTACAGTCACATACTAAATGAAGGGGATCCATTCATCCAAGAGTAGAGTTAAGTGTCTTAAGTGTATTTATGTTTTTGTGAGCTAACCCAAACTATATAGATATATACACAACAGCAATATTGTCAGCAAATCATCACTTCATTGTGTTAGTACATTTCAGTTCATCACATGTTTGAATCCAGGCAGAAATATAGTCAATTTCTCACCATACCACAAGTAATTCAGGTTAGAAGCGAGTGTTTCCAATATTCCAAAAGTTCATTAGAAGTCCCGGAGTAGAAGTCCAACAAAAAGTGTTTCAAATCATAACCAAGCATCAGTCCGTGTAATCACCAAAGGTGTAGAATCAGAGCACAACATAGTCCAGATGAAGTGTCCATTTTAAATGAAGTCAAAAGAAAACCCTCTAAACAAATAGACAAATACAAATCAAAATATGCAACAGACACAGATAATAAACATCGAATTACAAAATATATACAACTTACATTGAGCTGTTGAACCAAAAAGATTCCTCATAATAGGGTTTCTTGCATACGGCTCAGTTGAGCAAACACTCAAAGCCATGCCAATACCTCTCTAAACACTCTTACTTGTCTCTTTTTAAAAGGATATCCCTTTTTTAAAGGAATGAGGTCACGTGACACTTCACGGTGTAGACGAGTAATATACTGAATTCTTGATTTGTCATTTTAAAACATTTAAAAATATATTTAAAAATACTGTATATACTAAGAATATAAATAAATGGGTTTCGTCTCCTGTACTGTATTTGTTTCACTTCCTCATTATACATAGCTATAAAAATAGTCAGAAATCATCAATACGGTCTGTCTGTACACTGTGTGTGTGTGTGTTTGGTGGTTTTATTAGGTTATATACTAATAGTTATGAAGGTATTATGCTATAAATGTGGTTTATGAGGACATCTCTAGTGTCCTTGTAATTCAAACGTACATAATATATATATTTTTTTTTTTTTTAATGTAAATATCCCAAATGTTTCTGTGAGGGTTAGGTTTAGGGGATAGAATATATATTATAAAAATCATTGTGTCTATTGAGAGTCCTTATAATGATAGGAGTACCAATGTTTGTGGCTGTGTGTGTTTAATATACGTACATCTCTGATGTCTGTTTTAGATCTTTTCATCTGGAAAGCAACATCTACTAAACATCTTAAATATCAGATTTACAACATTCTAGATCATAAATGTCTCAAAGACATCTACTGACTCTCTTATTGACATTCGAGACAATATTTGTCATCTTATAGACGTTGCAGATATATATATATATATATATATATATATATATATATATATATATATATATATATATATATGAAGCTTGGAAGAGCCAGGATGTTTTTTAATATAACTCAGATTGTGTTTGGCTGAAAGATGAAAGTCATATATAACTAGGATGGCTTGTGAGTAAATTATGGGATCATTATTATTTTGCGTGAACTAACCCTTTAATTGTTATTTTTATATTAAATGTTAATTTTACCAATGATTCAACAGTGTTTTAAACATATCAACAATTCTTGTCTTTCTTAACTGAATATCTCACAGGATGTAAGAATATGTTAAACTGTGTCATATTCCTGACACTGAGTGCACAGACCTGTTGGATGTTGTCCCATGATGGACAACGTTAGGGTTGCCATGTCCCATTCTTAGCATGCGTATTATTACTTGCTCCCTCAGATTCACTTTAACTCCTGATCCTTTCTAAATCTTTTTATCCATCTGTGAAAATCTCAATATTGTCCTTGTATTTACGGTCCCTATACCTATGGCACTCATCTATAGTATCAGAAGTCTTATTTTGTCTACTCTTCAGTAATTCTATAATGGTCCATATAACAGTTTCTCCATTTTTGTTGGGTGGTGGTCTCTATGCCCCCTCAGATTAATCCAATAATTGTCTACCAGCTGATTTCGGCGTAACCCCAATGGCATTTCTCCAGCGTCCACTTGTATTGCACACACTGGGGTAGTTCTTACTGCTCCTAGACAAACTCTTAAAGCTTGCACAATATCTTGATCTGCAAGCACAGACTTGAAGTAATGATCGTGGTTCCATTGTACAGTAATAATATATATATATTCCCATTTATACACACAAATGTAAAATGTCTACTGTTGCTAACGTCGAGCACATCAACGGGCGTAAATAACAGCGGTGCACAGCTTTATCGCCTCAGAATTTTCTTCTTAAGGGTGCTGATAATCTCTCTCTCATACTCTAAACGGTCCGTCCTGTTTTTTCTATGGTGGTCGGCAACATGCTAAGAGACGGCCGATGCCGCAACAGAGTTTTTAGGCGCCTCCACGTCACCTAATAGCCATATCGCTTCCCCCGCAGTCACGAGCCAGAAATTAGGTTCTGCTACGTGCTCAAGCGCGGTCCAAATGTCACATTTAGGCAGCATATAAGTAATCCACACGACTCCAGTTGATCAATGAATGTCTGCTGAAGCAAATCAATAGGTTTATATCCAGGACTCTGATGCCGTTTGAAATGGCCGAACTCTCCAGTGACTTTGTTCTTCTGTTTTAAATAAACGATGCTTCTGAATTCTTGTGTGAACTCGCCAACACACTTACCTCATGCAACAGCTACATGACGTCAACTGCTAGCAGGAAGTGCTTTTTAAAGTTAATAACGTTTTAATTATCAATTTAGTTTTTACACAGATGTATTGATTTGCTGGATTACTTTTACGCTGCCTAAATGTGACTTTTGGACCGTCAAAGTGCTGGCACTCGTTTACTTGCATTATAAGGACCCGACAGAGCTCTACATTCTTCTAAAAATATTTATTTGTGTTCTGCTGAAGAAAGACTGTCACACACATTTGGGATTTTATCAGGGTAAGTAGGCGAACTATCCCTTTAAATGTCAAAATTGTGTTTCAGGTTTTCTTTAGAGAACTTGTGTAAAATACAATGATGGTGTCTAGTTTTGAGATGATGAGTGTTTTAGAAAATGGTGCACTGGTTTGACAGTATTGACTAGAATGAGAAAATAATGATTAATTGGAAAATCAAACATTACAGCATTAATTGCAGTGTCTTTAGGATTTATTATAAACATTCAAAAGGAGTTCACTTGAGGACCTCTGAGCACGCATTAAAGATCTAATGCTGATAAAGACTTTATAGCACAAAAGTCTTCATTTTTCATTTTCAGTGTATTTATATACTGAAGCATATTTGTAACAAACCCTCGAGTGAACACGCCAAAGATGCCGTTGGGAGTATTCTGTGATCTGTTTAAAAACAATGATTATTTTGATTGATGATGCTAGTGTTGGGCAAACAGTAATCACCTACAAAAGATGACATTCGGTGTTCGTTTGGTGACATTTCTCCTGTTCGCGCACATCTCGGAAATCCTTTACCTCGGAGAATTCGGCTGGTCGAGGAGACACACCAACTTAAAAATAAATATTTACAAAACTGACTTATCAGGAAATATGCCAAATGCATCTACTTTTGAGTTAAGACTTGTACTTGCCATTTTGAGAGGGAAAGACACAAATCAGGAACAGAACTTGAATTCATTTCAGTTTTGGTTTATGCATGACTAAAATACACCAAACACTTCCTGTTTCTGATGCACCAATTTACAAACAGTTTGATTGAATATTGATGGAGCTACTTCATTTGTCTTTAAATAATAACAGAATCTTGTTTTGATTAAATTCACTTTAAAAAAATAGGTGGTGAGGAAGCCTTTTACCCCACACATGGGTCTCCATAGTGATTGGACCATTAATTCACATTTAACAAATGTATTTGCCCCACTTCAGAAAAACAATGTTATACGGGGAACTTTTGATTTAATCACCTCAAACAAAAGTTTTTAATTTCAAACAATTTAAAATGACAAATGTGATATGTGTCCCACTAATTTATATAAATGTATATGTATTAGGGCTGTCAATCGATTAAACTTTTGTATCAAATTAATTACATGGTGTCCCGATTAATTACTCGCGATTAATCGCATTTAATCACATTTAATCACATATTTGCTGAGAAAGCCCCTCATATAACAATAATTCAATATATAATGATTAAATAATTATACATAGTTATCTTTAAATATTTAAAAATTATATATATATATATATATATTTATTCAGATTATTAAAATGCATTACATTCTTGTGGCAGAAGAGTTAATCATTGAAAAGACAATTCAAAAGCAGCTTTATAATACAATGTATTGTTTACTACCATATTATTGATCATAAGTCAATCATTGAAACACAGTTCACAGCAATCCATTACACAAGTGAATTTGTCAATCAGTTGGAGATTTATTATGAGGGCTTGTTTAAGGACCCGTTAATGTACACCTGCATCAGACATGCTATTGTAGCGTCTCGGGTGTGTTGCATCATAAACATACACTTTTAGGTCACTGTGTCAAGTTAAATGTAGTTTAATACTCAGAACACATCTTGAGATCTCTTAGTTCGAATTTGCACTCCATCAAATTTTTTTAACAAAGTCAGACAACTAACGCATTTCTGCTGTGTGCTGTCTGGTTGTTTTCTTCACTGTATAAACTGTGCGTTGCTCATACAGCTGAATTTTCAATTACTGCCCCCTGGAGTAAACAGGTGGTACTACAAGCATTTCTCAGGAATCTTCCTAATTACAATCCGGGGGCATTGTGATAAATTGCGTTAATTTTTTTTAATGCCTTATTTTTTACAAAATAAATCACACTGAATTAACGTGTTAAATTGACAGCCCTAATATGGATATAATATGGTTATTAAACATGTTCATGCATTTTCTCATGTATGTCAGTGATGCTGTACAGTTTCAGTAAACCAATCATATTTATACACAGAGATTTAATTTAATTTAATTTAGTTAAAGGTAATTTGTGGAGGATTTAGTCTCATCATCTCTCAGTACTTTCTTTTGTTTCTGTGGTGTCGCTGAATTTAGTTTCATCTCATGGACTGACGACTCCTTCCCTGTAATAATAAAAATCACCACAAACAGGAATTCTTCAGTCACACACAGTTTATCACCAGAACGAGTCGTGTGAAGATTAAATCTAGTCTAGTCAAGTATAATTGTCTGTTTAATGACATTTAAAATACTTCACACATCTGGCCTTGATAAACACTTAATCACATTTACACCGAACAGCCACAACATTAAGTCCATCTGCCTAATATTGATTAGCTTCCTCTAGTGCTGCTAAAACAGCCCCAACCCGCATCTCAGAACAGCATTCAGATACGCTGTTCTTCTCAACACAATTATACAGAGCAGTTATCAGAGTTACCGTAGACTTTATCAGTTCACACCAGTCTGTTAATTCTCTGTTGACCTCATCAACAAGTGTTCCCGACCACAGATCTGATATATAAAGGCTTAAATAATTAGATTTAATTAGATTAAATAATAATACAAATAAACAGTGTTGAAATCCAATATGGCGTCATGTCAGTAACATGAAACTTCATTTGTTCTTGCACATCTGGTGATCAAACATCATGATGTCATGTGTTGTTTCTAGTCTTTGTACAATGTGACTAATAGTTCTGCTCACATTTTATCATCTTTTATTTTCATTTATTCTGTTTAGTCTAGATTGATAATTACCCAGATATCAAACCGACATCGAATCAACGTAGAATCGCCGAATTCTTCAACATGAATAAATCAGTTTATATATGAACTCTTTATTAAACACACGACACATTCAGATACTCGTTGTTTTATTTATACAAAAAGTATATTGTACAAAGTATGGCTAATTAATAACAGTTTGTTATTGAAGACAAATTGCAATTTGTAGTATTTGGAATAAGCCAAAGGTGTTACTGAGCATGTACTTTTACTCAAATATAATACACTTATGGTATATTGCTTGTATGTTTCAAAGACACTCGCAATTAATTTGTAATGTAGGAAAAAAATGTGCCAAAATTGTTGCTGGTTTACTAGTGGATCATTGTGTTGTATTTCTACAATGTGTTTTTATGTCCAAGTAATTTCTTCACAAATACCTCCCATACATTGTACACAGCTTGAACATGATTTCACAATATAATGCATATTCAAATAACCAAATGAGTGTTCACTTAAATGGAAAATAATAAAGCCAAACAAACGATTCTTTCATACTTTGTATATTAGCATTTTAACTTTGTGCACAGCATCCATGGAAATTGTGGCCCTCTGCCTTATTGGAAATTTTGTCTATGGCTTTCACTTTGTTAGATCATTCAGACAACAATGCAAGGAATGCCAGATCTTGCCTCCCATTAGACCTCCATAAGAAAATATAAAAAATATCAGAGTAGGTCTTAACCGCTTGTAATGTTCACTCTTCTAGCAGCTCAGCAGGCAGCAGGGGAATAGCACAAGGCAAGAGAAAAGGTGATGGTAAAAATCAGCAGAAATTATTGAACAACAGTTTGACAAGCACAAATTCAACAAATATATTTATACTAATCGCAAGTCAATGAAGAAATGCTGCTGAACTACACTGTCCTGATGCTGAAGACCTTGAAATGGAGTCGACTAACTGTGAAGATAAAGCAGCACACAACATAAGATTAAACTGTATGAAATAAATGAATCCTTAAAAATAAAAATTTTCAATTAAACATTGTATTTATATAGAAATTGTGATATAAAGTAAAGAATGTGAACAAAATAAACAACTATGTTCAACACAAATGTATGTTTGCTCTCTTGAAGTGGTTCCCACACTCAAATGAGATCATTAGATCCTTCAGCTTCTCTAAATAATAGAAGAAAAAGGATTGTTAAAACATCAGACATTGTTATGCATTAATAAAGTACTTGAAATCAATTTCAAAATGCAGCAGCATGTACAGTGAGGAAAATAAGTATTTGAACACCCTGCTATTTTGCAAGTTCTCCCACTTGGAAATCATGGAGGGGTCTGAAATTGTCATCGTAGGTGCATGTCCACTGTGAGAGACATAATCTAAAAAAAAAAATCCAGAAATCACAATATATGATTTTTTAACTATTTAAACACTCTGTGATGTTCCTCCATGGATATTTCCAATGTGGACTTGCAACTCGTAGATCAGAAGAGAGACTGACAGGAATGCAGATAACACTGAATATTTGGTTCAAGATTATGAAAAGAAGAATTATTATAACTATATGCCAATATTTATTGATGATCTAAAGATCAAGCGTGTAGCTCCATCCAATGATAGACATGAGGCTCGAGGTCATGGATAAAAGACTGGGTTTAATCCATCCAAAACAACCCGTGAGAACTGGGTTAAAGGAAGGAATAATATAAATAAAAGTATGTGAATGTCCTTTGTCAACATTTGAAGCTCCAATATATCACAGTATCAGACATCATAAACGTTTCACAATATAACTTATATCTTGCCTTTAAAGCAATAATACGATTAGAAACGTTTTGTACTTAGAAATAACATACAGAAACAAAGCATGTAAAATTGATCACTTACAAAACATTTAATGCACTAAAGATTCCGTACACACAGTGTGTAATATTATGGCACTTAAACATGCCAAAAGAAATCACCACAGTGATATAAAACTAATTTACCATTGCAACCTTCACCAAATAAACATAAACTTCAGTCAAAAACATACCTCGCAGCCTGTCTCTTATGAGGGGCTAAATCTTCCTGTATTTTTCTCCTCGTCTTCTTTCTTCTAAGTTTGTCTGCTAACATGTTTATTACTTTGCGTGGCTGTCGCTTGATTTCATTTCTGTCTTCTTTTGGCACTTCGCTCAGCAGGTGTTTTCTTAATTAGTTCCGGGCGGAACACTAGCGCCGCGATTAATAATTCCGCCTCCAAACTACTATAGGTACCAAAAAACAGTAGGATAAACAGCTATAATTTAAACTGTCGATTGGAGGCAGTTACACAGAGTGTGCATACCTGAGTTTGATGTAGTCATATGCAAAATAATTAATGACAGATTATCTGTATTTACAGCAGAAATAGCAGCTATAATATTAGTGTTCAAATCAAATCAAATCAAATCACTTTATTGTCACACTATACTGTGTACACGAGTGCAACAGTAGGTGAAATTCTTGTGTTGCAATGGATAGAAGTAAGGCCTGAGAGAGTTGATATTTGTTCTGACTCTATTGCAGATCTTAATAGTTTCAATTCAAAAGAAACAATTAGAGATGATTTATTGAATCATGAATACAAAGAGTTGTAATTAATGTACAGTTTTGTTGGGTTGCTGCTGATGTTGGTGTGGAGGGCGATGAGATAGCAGATGGGATGCAAAGAGAGTGTTGAAATTAAAGGACAATGAAATAATGAAAGTTCCCTTTGGAAAAGATGAGGCCAAATGGAAGAACAGCAGTGAGGGAATCGTAGCAGAACAAGTGGGACACAGATAGCAAACAGAAATCAATTAAGCTGAAGACTCTCAAAGGAAAATGCAGAAGAGAAGAAGTGATTTTTTTCAAGATTAAGACTCGGACATACTGGATTAAAATCAACCCTTTGTTTAATGGCAAAGTGTATATCAGATAAATGTGATGTTTGTAATGTTCCTGAACATGTTGAGCATGTCACAATGAGGTGTAATAAATATAATTCAGAGAGGAACACTCACTCACTCACGTGAAGTCCACTCTTATACTTGCGAAGCGAAAGATGGAGAACTGTGTAACTCTGACCCAAACACACCAACAAAACATCCACAGAAAAAGCCACGAACGATGATGGATGTGAACCGTCTCTAAGTGAAATGCAAGAAAACATCTTTCGTATTTTGACTGTGAAAGAGCGGATCAAACTGACATGGCAGTAAAATCTGTTTTTTTAATATATGGTTTAATAATAACATTGTATTAGTCAGTTAATGAACAGTGATGGAGGTTTGTTATCATACACAGATTTGCTTAACAAGTTTAAAATCCCAATTACACTTTTAGACAATTGTGATGGACGCTAAACACAAAAAGGTATTTTGTATCTTCTCAAGAATA
>JAVLUX010000246.1:0-5000 GCA_032164185.1 Moxostoma hubbsi
CATAACCTGCAGATGTTGCTCAGCAAGGAGCCATAATGACCCATTGGTATGTTTGGAGGATAAAGGGTGAGGCTTGCAAGCTAAAGAACACCATTTTCCCAACCGTGAAGCATGGGGGTAGGCAGCATCATGTTGTGGGGGTGGCAGCAGGCGGGACTGGTGCACTCACAAATAGATGGCATCATGAGGAAGGTATATTATGTGGATAAATGAAGCAACATCCAAGACCTCAGCCAAGAAGGTTAAAGCTCGTCGCAAAAGGGTCTTCCAAATGGACAATGAGCCCAAGCATACCCCCAAAGTTTGGGGCAAAATGTCCTAAGGACAACAAAGGCAGGTATTGGAGTGACCAATCACTAAGCCCTGACCTCATAGAAAATTTGGGGCAGAACTGAAAATGTATGTGCGAGCATGGAGGCCTAAAAACCAGTGGAAAAACATCCAGTTCTGTGGATGGAAATGCCTTGTTGATGGACGGAAGAGAGGTCGACAGAGAATGGCAGACTGGTTTGAACTGACAAAGTCTATGGTAACTCAGATAGACCACCCCTGTATAATTGCAATCATCTCTGAATGCTACTCTGAGATACGGGTTGGTGCCTGTTTTGGTGGCACGAGGGGGAACCTACACAATATTAGGCAGGTTATTTTATTTGCTACTAGAAAATCACTTGCCATTATATTAAAACCCAGTTGAAAGATATTTGGCTTCATTAAAAGAAGCTTAACATTGTCTTTGTGTTTGTTTTTGAGTTGCGACAGTATGCAATAGACTATCGTTTCTTAAGGTCATAATATTAGGATCAAAAATGGCCAAAAAAACCCCATCTTTCTCGTAGAAACTCATCAGTCAATTGGTTGTTTTGAGGGAATGAAAGGCGTATACAATGCTTGAAATTGCCACTGCCTCAAACAAGGACAGAAAGAGATGTGGAAGACCAGATGTACAACTATACTAAGGAGATAAGTACATCAGAGTCTCTAGTTTGAAAGAAATAGACGCCTCACATGTCCTCCGCTGACGGCTTCATTGAATTTCTACCCCGCTTCAACGAATTCACACGACTGGTTGAGTAACGGGGTCTATGCGGGTCCCTCAAACAAACCACGGGTAATTTTTAAAGTGGCCACAGAGGACACAGTGTTTAACATTTCCGAGAAAATGAAACATGAATGGCTATTTACATATATTTACAACTGGGATTGGAGAAAGTAATTTAACACTGTATAAGTTACATCAGTGCGGTCTGAGGGAAAGGTATGTAAGAGTGTTTGGCGGAAACACCTGTGCATTCATAAGGGTTTAAATTCCACATATTGTTGGGGCCTGTGCACAGTTCATCATTGTAAGGGAGTTCCCACGGCGGAATTCTTGAATTTTCAATACAATAGTGAGATATAAAGGACATGTGTAATGACAGTATTGCTGATGCTTGTGGGTTTGTAAATCACAACCAGACCTGAATCGTCCTCTGGGACTGGACCTTTTAGGAATTTCAACTATTTCCTTCAGCTCTAAATCACCCTGCGCTGTTGAATAATATCCAGTTCGTGGTTGATCAGTGACACGGAGACAAATATGTTACCACTTTTTCCTTGCTCGACCAAATAATACGGCACCAGGGACATGAGCTTAATATTCGGGGGATAAGAATCCTTGCTCTAAGATTTAGGACATTTGTCCGGTTGAAAGGTTGAGGTAAGACCAATGGTGACAAAAAGGAATAACCTGTATGAATTCACAAATGGCATATCTATGGATAACTTGACAAACTGATTCTGTTCAGTTTCTATTTGCATCAATAATAGGAAGCTAATCTGCTCAATTCTTCAAATTAAATTCTGATTTTCTAGATGTAATCACAGAATAATTGGTAAAAAGGGACAAAAACAGAAAGGCAGTGCAGACTACTGGATTCATGTGGTGTGTTATATGAGGAAATATGAGGTGAGAAGTCTCTCCTGATTCCATAATGAGGAGGGGAGTGAGGCGGTGAGAGGTAATCCAGCAGGTCTAGAGGAATAATCCCCCCTCAGAACAGCCCTGCCTGGGGGCATACAGTCAGATAATCCTGCCCCTAGAGACCACAGCACTGCTCGTTTCTTATACACATTTCTGTCTATCTATCTATCTATCTGATATATCTATCTATCTATCTAATCTATCTATCTATCTATCTATCTATCTATCTATCTATCTCATCTATCTGTCTGTCTGTCTATATATCTGTCTGTCTGTCTGTCTATATAATCTGTCCTATCTGTCTGTCTGTCTATATATCTGGTCTGTGCATCTTATCTATCTAATCTATCTATTCAATCTATCTATCTGATCTATCTTATCTATCTATCTATCTATCTATCTGTCTTGTCTGTCTATATATCTGTCTGTCTGTCTGTCTATATATCTGTCTGATCTGATATGTCTGTCTATATATCTGTCTTGTCTATCAATCTATCTATCTAGTCTATCTATCTATCTATCTATCTATCTACTTGTCTATCTGTCTATCTGTCTTGTTTGTCAATATCTATCTATCTATCTGTCTGTCTGTCTGTCTGTTCTGTCCTGTTGGTCAATATCTATTCTATCTATCTTTCTAACTATCTATCAATCTTTCCCTATCTATTCTATCCTATCTATCTATCTATCTATCTATCTATCTATCTATCTATCTGGTCTATCTGGTCTGTCTGTCTGTCCTGTTGGTCAATATCTATCTATCTATCAGTCTAATCTATCTGTCTGTCTATCTGTCCTAATCTATCTATCTATCTATCTATCATATCTATCTATCTATCATATTCTATCTATCTATCTATCTACTCTATCTTGTCTGTCTATCTGTCTATCTATACTATCTATCTATCTGTCTGTCTGTCTGTCTGTCGGTCAATATCGATCTATCTATCTGTCTATCTGTTCTGACTGTCTGTCTGTTGGTCAATATCTATCTATCTGTCTGTCTATCTATCTATCTATCTGTCTATCTGTTCTGTCTGGTCGTGTCTAGTCTGTCTGTCTGTTGGTCAATATCTATCTCGTCTGCTGTCATAATCTATCTATCTATCTGTCTATATCTCTGTCTGTCTGTCTGTCTGTTGGTCAATATCTATCTCTCTGTCTTTCTATCTGTCTATCTATCATATCTATCTATCTATCTATCTGTCATGTCTATCTATCTATCTATCTATCTATCTATCTGTCTGTCTGTCTGTCCTGTCTGTTGGTCAATATCTATCTATCTATCTATCTATCTATCTATCTATCTATCGTATCTATCTATCTATCTATCTATCTATCCTATCTATCTAATCTATCTATCTGTCTGTCTGTCTGTCTGTCTGTCTGTCCTGTTGGTCAATATCTATCTATCTATCCTATCTATCTATCTATCTATCCTATCTATCTGTCTGTCTGTCTGTCTGTCTGTGCTGTCTGTCTGTTGGTCAATATCTATTCTCTCTGTCTGTCTATCTATCTATTCTATCTGTCTATCTGTCTGTCTGTCTATCTGTTGGTCAGATGATCTATCTATCTATCTATCTATCTATCTATCTATCTGTTGTCAATATCTATCTGTCTGTCTGTCTGTCTGTCTGTCTATCTATCTATCTATCTATCTATACCAGTCTGTCTGTCTGTCGGTCAAAATCTTATCTGTCTGTCTGTCTGTCCTTCTGTCTGTCTGTCCGGTCATTATCTATCTATCTGTCTGTCTGTCTGTCAGTTTCCGAGAAAATAGATCCATGAATAGTCCATTGCTTGCAAAGGTCTGCTGAGGTTCACCACTACAAATTGAAAAATCATGTCGCAACACAGAAAACTTGCATATCTTCTGCAGTCTAGCTATTGACTCGCGGTGACGGTCCTTGCAGTTGAAGCAGCATTTCTGTTGTTCGTAAAAGTGTAGTGTGCTACTAGCTGATTGAGCAGATGACATGCATGTGTACTGAATTGTCAAGTATGTGTCGGGCTGCTCCGCAGAGAGGCGGAGGTAGAGACGACCTGACATGTGATGCGTTTCCTGGGCCTCCGCTCACAACATCATGACTGCCCAGCATCCCTCAATGACATTATACATTATGGGAGCAGGACCACAGACCAACACCTGCTCTGTGTGGTGTGTGTGTAGTGTGTGTGTGTGTGTGTTGTTAGATCACTGATTCTTAGGGTGAATTCATTTGAAATAGTAACATCATCCTCCATGGGAATTCATTAGATATGATCACCTGTATGTTTTTAGAATCTCCTATGACGAATATTTAAATTCCAGATAGGCGCATTCCAATTTCAAAGTTGCATTACAAATTCTCCTTATACCTAAATCATTAACTTATTTTAATTCAACCATTATTTCACTTTTATGATTTATATATTTTGTATTTCCTCTTTATTTTCCTTTTAAAATGACTTCAGAAGTTTTTTAATCACTTTCTATAAAATCTACAAAGTCTAAAATCTCCTGAATGTCACAAATATGAATTTAGTCTTATAACGCCCATCCGCTATGAACCACTTTTATTTCACCTTCTCATTAATTAAGAAAAAAATGTGCCATCACCCAGTATCCATGAAGCCCTCCCTTGCGATCAGGCCAAAAATATTTTTTACTTAGTTTAAAAAAGTAGAAAATGTGCATATAATATATCTTTAATGAATCATAACTTCAGTTTCCTTGACAGTAGAAAATGGTCAATCTTTAAAAATATGGTTGTAATGAGGTTTCACAACTGTGTCCTGCTTTTGTCAACACAGTCTGACATTGATGAAAATATTTTAAATCAGGCAATAACCACAATATACGGTGTATATCTCTATGATGATATAAGCAATTGTGCAAACAATGTATACAAGCCCCTTACAAACGAGTGCTTATTAGATTTCTATTAGATAATACTCAGGTTGTCACTTATCTGGCATCATTATGGGATGTGATCTATTTGTCCTATCAGTAACTCATTATCTGCTGGACTTAGAGGCAAAAATATTCCTATAA
>JAVLUX010000246.1:12500-27500 GCA_032164185.1 Moxostoma hubbsi
GTGTGTGTGTGTGTGTGGCCTAATCAGGCCTAATCTGTGGATTAAGAGTGTGGATATAAACGTAAAATTAGACAACCCAAACCAGACCAAATCTGACTGACACAAAGCACAGAATGAAAATACCTGTAGGCTAGAAATGAAAAATGTAACAGGTGTGCAATGAGGATGACTGTTTGAAACAGTCATCTTCAGCCTGCAGCTGAACTGCTCTGAGAATAACAATAGCCACAGAGATCTGGCTGCTTTTCACATCAGACGCCATTATCAGGCTGAATGAATGATTACGTTTTGAAAAATTACTTAAAGAAATTTCATCCTACATTTTGCATTGCTTGATTGCATGAGCTTAAAATGTTGCGCAACGTGGGTCTCTGAGTGCTCGGTTAGAAGACTTTGTTCGCTCCGTGTATTTTTTTTCTCTCTTTCTCATTGTCTGCTAACATTAACATTATAAATGCAGCACTGGCTGCATGTGACGGTTATTGCAACTGGACCGAACCTCTCTGACACTGGCCCCGGGCCATCGGGCAGTCCTTATTGTTGAGCTCTGATCTATATATATATAATTTTCTTTTTTTTTCTGTAAATAAATTATATATATCAAAAATTTTTGGCTTACAGTATATAAATAATATATTTTATTTTTGCTTACTGTAAATCAATTATAATAATATATGTATTTTGCTTACTGTAAATAAATTATATATATATTTTTCTTTGCTTACTGTAAATAAATTATATATTTTTTTTTCTTTGCTTACTGTAAATAAATTATATATATATTTATTTTTGCTTACTGTAAATAAATTATAATAATATATGTATTTTTCGTACTGTAAATAAAAAAATTCTTTACATACTGTAAATAAATTATATATATTTTTTCTTTGCTTACTGTAAATAAATTATAATACTATATGTATTTTGCTTACTGTAAATAAATTATAATACTATATGTATTTTGCTTACTGTAAATAAATTATATATTTTTTCTTTACTTACTGTAAATCAATTATAATAATATATGTATTTTTCTTACTGTAAATAAAAAAAAAATCTTTACATACTGTAAATAAATTATATATATTTTTTCTTTGCTTACTGTAAATAAATTATAATACTATATGTATTTTGCTTACTGTAAATAAATTATATATTTTTTCTTTACTTACTGTAAATCAATTATAATACTATATGTATTTTGCTTACTGTAAATAAAAAAAAAATTCTTTACTTACTGTAAATAAATTATATATAATTTTTCTTTGCTTACTGTAAATAAATTATAATACTATATGTTTTTTGCTTACTGTAAATCAATTATAATAATATATGTATTTTGCTTACTGTAAATAAATTATATATATATTTTTCTTTGCTTACTGTAAATAAATTATATATATATATATTTTTTCTTTGCTTACTGTAAATAAATTATATATATATTTATTTTTGCTTACTGTAAATAAATTATATATATTTTTATTTATTTATTTGCTTATTGTAAATAAATATTTTTTTTCTTTGCTTACTGTAAATAAATTATATATATTTATTTTTGCTTACTGTAAATAAATTATATATTTTTTTTCTTTGCTTACTGTAAATAAATTATAGATTTATATATTTTTCTTTGCTTACTGTAAATAAATTATATATTTATTTTTGCTTACTGTAAATAAATTATATATTTTTTTCTTTGCTTACTGTAAATAAATTATATATATATATTTATTTTTGCTTACTGTAAATCAATTATATATTTTTTTATTTATTTATTTGCTTACTGTAAATAAATTCTATATTTTTTTCTTTGCTTACTGTAAATAAATTATATATATATTTATTTTTGCTTACTGTAAATAAATTATATATTTTTTTTTCTTTGCTTACTGTAAATAAATTATAGATTTATATATTTTTCTTTGCTTACTGTAAATAAATTATATATATTTTTATTTATTTATTTGCTTATTGTAAATAAATATTTTTTTTCTTTGCTTACTGTAAATAAATTATATATATTTATTTTTGCTTACTGTAAATAAATTATATTTTTTTTTTCTTTGCTTACTGTAAATAAATTATAGATTTATATATTTTTCTTTGCTTACTGTAAATAAATTATATATTTTTTTCTTTGCTTACTGTAAATAAATTATATATATATTTATTTTTGCTTACTGTAAATAAATTATATATATTTTTTTCTTTGCTTACTGTAAATAAATTATATATTTTTTTCTTTGCTTACTGTAAATAAATTATATATTTTTTTCGTTGCTTACTGTAAATAAATTATATATATATTTATTTTTGCTTACTGTAAATAAATTATATATTTTTTTCTTTGCTTACTGTAAATAAATTATATATATATTTATTTTTGCTTACTGTAAATAAATTATATATATATTTATTTTTGCTTACTGTAAATAAATTATATATATTTTTTCTTTGCTTACTGTAAATAAATTATATATATATTTATTTTGCTTACTGTAAATAAATTATAGATTTATATATTTTTCTTTGCTTACTGTAAATAAATTATATATAGTTTTTCTTTGTTTACTCTAAATAAATTATATATATATTTTGCTTTCTGTAAATAAATTATGTATATATTTTTTTCTTTGCTTACTGTATATATATATATATTTAAAATGTATTTACAGTAAACAAAGAATTTAGCAATCATTTAATATATCTAATATATTTATATAAATGTTTGGTTACACTTTACAATAAGGTTCTATTTGTGAATTAGTTCATACATTAGTTAGCAACAATCAACACATTTTTACAGTATTTTTTAATCTGAGTTAATGATCATTCATAAAAATACAATTGCTCATTGTTAGTTTAAAATGCATTAACAAACATTAACATATGCAACTTCTATTTTTAAAAATGAATTATTATATGCTGAGATTAATCCACACCAAGATGGTTTATTGCTGAAAATGTTTTGTTCATTGTAAGTTTCACCTTGTCTAAAAGTGACACCAATATTGTAAACATGCAAGAAGGCTAAACTAAAAGATGAGGAGTAAAAACAAATGTATTTTACAGTATCTCTAGATATCTTCTGTCTCTCTGATGTTCTCTTTACTCCTCTCTGTCTTTTGTCTCCTTTAACTCTTTGACATTCTTCTGTAGACCATCTGTGCAAGTCTTTCACATTTCTCAAACATGCACCTGTCTGTCTGTGTGCCACCTCAACACGGAAACACGGACTGTTTCGCCTGTCACCTTTCCACTCGCAGCCAAAATGCTCTTTCTCCGAAATCACACCGTCCCCAAACGACAGTAAGGGTGACAGTCACTGCTAGACCGTATGGAGATCACTTCCCAAACGTGAAAGATGACAAACTAACTGCAGAACCTCTGACACGACCTCACGTGTGCTACACGACAGTGTGTCAGTTACATGACGGAGCGGAGCGACGCATACAGCCATGCAACACACACACGCGTGGTTTATGATTGATTCTGACCTTTGCTCACATCTGCATGTGTGTGTGTGTGTGTGTGTGTGTGTGGTGTTGTACTGTTGTAATGTGTTATCAGAGGAAAAGGTCAGTGTGAGTAACTCTGAGATCTCCCATCTGTCTCTCTGTCTTTTCCTCTTTTGTCTCACACCACGGGAGTGTATCAAAGTTTACAGTCTGTGCTCTGTCTAGATTTTAGTTTTAATTTTTAGGTGCTTTATTGGCATGACAAATATGTGTACATTGTTGTTGCCAAAGCATTTACAGCTGAGCTGCAAGCAAAATAATGTATATTTTTTGGTGATTGGAGAAACAAGCAAGAGCACACATAAATATACAGTGAGACACAGAATATAAAACAAGGGTAAGAGTATAAATAGACATGCAAACAAATAGGGACTATAACACAGAATGGGGTAATATATGGGCAAGGTCGGGGTATGTACAGTTACTGAATAAAATATGAGGGAATTTACATACATACAGTACATGACACATTATACATTATTGCACTATGGGAGTCCTGAAGGTAGTTTAATTGTGGTTAATGGCCTGAGGGTAAAAACTGTTCTTGTGCCTGGTTGTCCTGGCGCTCAGTGCTCTGTAGCGCCGGGCAGAGGGCAATAGTTCAAACATGGAGTGGGCAGGGTGTGTGAGGTCCAGAGGATTACACCTGCACGTTGCCTCACTGCAAAGACGGACTTGGAGGGTGGGTAGGGGCGCACCAATAATCCTGGTTACTTATTGGGTGACAACATTAAACTGAACTTTAGGGTGGGGCCGGGTCGTAATCAGGCCCTCGAGAGAGATAAAGGATGACCGAGGACAGCAGTGCAACAGAGAGAGAGAGAGAGATTTACGGACAGCTGTCCGACACCTGTGTGTGTTTGTCTTTTTGTTTAAGTTTCTTATTAAACTATTATTTATATCGTCAAGCTGGTTCTCGCCTCCTCTTTTCCATGAATCCCTTTACACTGGTGCCGAAACCCGGGAAGGAGGAGGGATGCGCCGTAGTAGAGTCCTCGCCAGTACCATCCACCCCAATGGAGTAGCCGCGGCCATCCGCCTGGGGACGGAGGAGCCCGGTGTCCTGAGAGCAGACGAGCGGCCAGAGATCGCAAAGGGAGAAGGGGCTCCTATAGCCGAATGCCTGGAGGGGGCAAGGGCGCTGCCAGGGGCGGGGGGAGACACCCATCAGTCGCTAAACGAGGCGCGAGCAGGGAGGGGCTCCCGGCCGCCCGCCTGGAGCGGGAGAACCGATGCCAGGGGCGGGGGAGACCCCTTCTGTTTCCCGAGAACGCGGCGGGGCATTCCGTCTGCCAGGGGCCGGAAGACTGCCTCCAATCCAAAGGAGGAGGTGCAGCTGTCGTCCATTGGAGGTTGGAGGAGTGGCCGAGGACCAAGCTACGGCATATCGGAGAACCGGCGAGAAAGTGTGTGTGTTCATGAGTCTACTATATGGAAAACATTAAACAGGTATGGTGTCCATGGCAGGACACCACGAATTAGCCACTGCTATCCAACAAATACATTGCTGCACTCCTGAAGTTTGCCAAAGACCACCTTGACACTCCACAATTCTTCTGGGAAAATGTTTTGTGGACTGATGAAACTAAGATTCAATTGTTTGGAGAAATGCACCACATGCTAACATGAAAACATCATCCCAGCGGTGAAGTACGGTGGAGCGAGCATCATGATTTGGGGCTGCTTTGCTGCTTCGGGGTCTGGACCGCTAGCCATCATCAAGGGAAAAATGAATTCCCAAGTTTATCATGACATCCCACAGGATTATGTCAGGGTGGATGTGCGCCAGCTGAAGCTCAGTAGAACTTGGGTGATGCAAAATGCACGAGTTATATGGAATACTTTAATGGTCCTTTTACGGTTCTTTTAAGCTATTTTTGGATTTGTAGGGGCTCGTCGGACCGAAGAATGCCAATATCGGAGCTGATACCGCTCCAGGTATCGGAACGATGCATTCTTATGAAAACACACTGATTTTAAGTTTACGCCTCTCATCCACGATCTTCCGTCAACATTTGACTTTCAGAAACACTCTCTGGTAACGCTCTTTGGAAAAAGGCGTTGTTACGTATAAGTATGGATGTGTCCATTGTATTTGGCCAAAAATAAGTTATCATATAATGCACTGTGATTTTACTGCCTACCTTTTTGAACAAACGTCATGTCAGTAGCATGCTAACCGGATGCCTTCAAATGCTTTCTAGGTAGGAAGCTCACTAGGAACATATCTAACGTGTTATACTCGCACCAGCATGTGCAGCTGCAGAACTGCATGACATCTGCCTGTCAGTCAAATCTGTGCCCACGGGTCGGCCGTTGACACTTAAAGTGGGTTTGGGCAGTTAGTGCCGCTGTTAATTCTCCACTGAGCAGCACGCAAGTAGACCACAGGGCGAGTTTGCCACTGCTGTAACCCTGTTTGCCCGCCTGCATGCATCCCTGGAGCTAATATCGGGTGACATACAGACATCCCGACTCGTGTGGCTCTGCCACAGTGAGAGAGAGGCCAGCTGTGCATTTACATATACAATGACCCAGATTAGCATTGCCCCGCCCCCATCTTTTATTGCTCATTAGAGCAGGGCTGTTAGAGACGCTGGGCTACAGCAACACACACGCACACACACTCAAAATAGCAATAAGCCGCAAGAGGCTGTGCATGATTCAATTGTGATTTTACCACAGTTAAGATGTAATTTATCGGTATTTGATCTACATTTATCGGTATCGAATTTATCGGTTGTTTTAGTGGAGTACCTGTGTTAGCTCAGCTTCAGATGTGTGTGCTTGTCATCTTGACAGCTTGTCATCTTGTCACCCTGCATGTTCAAATCAGACAGACACACTGAGGAAGTTCTTGTCCTTGGGTTTGTAATCGCTATTTCAAGTTGTCCAATCGGACGGTAATTTTCTTTTAAATCCGCACGTAAATGTAATCTTTGACTCTCAGGTGATTGACTGGCAGGGTTACTTTTGAAATGTCTTCCACTACAGTAAAATGTCATTTGTAATGTATTCTGTTAGATTACTCAAGGTCAGTAATGTAATCTAAATACTTTGGATTACTTCTTCAGCAGTGGTAGATTTTTTTCACTTGTACTGACTATAAAAACTCACAAAATACACATGTTAAAAATACATTCTCTGAAAAACCCAAATATCTTATGCAGATCAATCAAACTATTTTTTCATATTATTATCAAGAATATGATTTTTGCCCTAATATCAAAAGATCTTACTAAAAACAAAGAAATTATGATCTAACGTGAATTTTCTTGATAATAAATATGATCGTATCTAGTAACATGTGCATGTAAAATGGCTAGAAATAGCATATTAGCTTAGCGTAAAGCTAACAATTTACACAAGGATTATTTATATTTCTTCTCCTCCAAACTGACTTCAAACTGACTTCAAACGTACTTCTCTGTCTGATCGTGTAAATGTAACACATCATAAGAAAGTGTTTCACCGCTGTTCAAATGCACTTTGGATCATTTATATGTATCAATGTTTTCATCTGAAAGGACTAAATATTAAATGAAACAAATGACAATAAAAAGCAAAGTATTCCGTTCAGTAATCAAAATACTTTTTGAATGTAACTGTATTCTAATGACCAATGATTTAAATTGTAACTGTAGCGGAATACAGTTACTTATATTTTGAATTTTAAATAGATAATTCCGTTACATGCATTCCGTTACTCTTCAATGCTGTTGACTGGTAAGAGGTGGTGCTTTGCTGCCGTCTGTGATGCATCAGGACGGCGTTTTAATCTCAATTGTGATGTGATTTTTGTGATCCTATCAAAAAACATTTTGCACCCCATTTACAACTATATTTAGCGCTGACCATTTGCGATCAGATCATCCGAAACGCATCTTATTACCAGCTGTAAACAGGGTCTAAAATTCCTGTGGAAGTCCCACCCACATTCGTTTCCCCAATAAGACCCTCAAGAAAAAGGTAAATAGGACACAGGTGTGTGTATGTCGGCTATTGTAAAACAGATTGTCCCAGTTCTCATTTCCGATTGGAAATGCGAAGCGATTGTAAACTAGCTAATCAATTTGGACAGCTAAGGAACTGGTTCATAGATGCTTTACCAACTCTTTAAGTACACTCTCAATAGTTCTGAGAGCTCTCAAATGTCTCTTTTGTTTGTTTTGTGCAATACATATTACATATACATGTACAATACATATATTAAGTGTGTAATTTATACATCTGTAGTGTCTCCAAACACTAGGGATGGGACAATATGGGACAATTCAATTCAATATACTCTACAATATGAGGTTTAAAATTAAAATTGAAATAATGTGTTAAATTTACAAGTAATAACACTGAGTTACATTCATTTGTATAACATGCGTTATTATAGTACTGTCACTTTAAGAGTTTAACGTGCATCTCACAGACTCGCACAGGTGTTGCAGTTCATTCATTAATGAGTGTTTTGTTTTTTAATGCATCCGTGATCAATTATTTACTTTTACTTTTTTAACACATTATTAAATGAAAGTGGAGTGTGAGATTTCATCTTTGATGGACACACATTACACGGAAGTAATGGTCTGGTCTCAAGATCTTCTCAACAAAACAGGGTGATATTTCAGGTATTCAGTACTTAAATTTCTAAGAGCTAAATTCAAGGATTTTAAGCACTTCAAAGACCGTGTGTTGACTCTGTAAACAGTGTGGAAATTAGCGCATTAGGGGTAAAATCAAACGATAGAGATATTATGATGTTTGATGGGTCATTTCATGTATATGGTAAATACACAAATATGGTGGTCAGAGATGATAAATATGTTAAAATCTAGATTAAATGACATATAAAGTTAGTAAAACACATATTTAGGTTCAAAAAAATAACATAAAATAAAAATAAAATAAAAATAAAATAAAATAAAATGTGGTCATTTATTTATTTATTTGGTGACATGAACACTACATGCATGCTGGCTTAACCACCTTGCTTTGATTTGGTGGTCAATAAAAATTCAAATATTAATATAAAAAAAAATAATAAAAAAATTAAATTAAATAAAAAATCTCAGCTTTTAATTGATGAATAAATCAAATAATTTATCTTTAAAATCTCCAGACATTTTCACCACTGGTCTGGTCAATAAAAAAAAGTGTCATGTCATCGACCCATATAATAATTACCAAAATATATAACACTAATATAATTGCAGAAAACATTAGCATCACAGAGGCAACCACAGGTGGAGTGCTCATCTCCATACAGTAACAGTCCGATCGGGCTAATTGCTCAATTACCAAAATGTAATTAATGTTTGCAAATTGCTATGTCGTTTAAAATGAGTGATCGCAGAATTATCCAGTGTTTTATTAGATCAACTACCCTCCTATACAGCAGTAATTGCCCTCTTGGCTTTGTAAATGAAGGAGATGATTAAGTTAAATCCCTGAGCAGCATTGGCACATTACCAGTGAATACATTTACACGGTTTCAGTTTGGCTGAGAGCTTTCATTTGCTAAATTAAGGGGTTGATTCAAAAGGTTGAAATGGTTTTCGAAGTAGCTCTGGGCTGCTTGTTTTTTATTTGCACCTCAGTCGACTGTCCAACAGCAGCAAACAAGAGACTGTTACATAACAAGAGAGTATGATTTAAAATGAATGCACACACCAGCCGGTTAGTGCACGGATATGCAAACCTCCTGACAAACACTGTTCATAATTACACAGTTCTCCCTGTGGAAATCGCATGTAAACAATTGTGCTCAATAACAACTTCGAAACTATGACATATACTGAAATGGTGAAAATGTGGTGTGTTATAGATATCAGCAGCTTTTGGGTGATCTACTGGTAGAAAAATGATAAAAAGATGAAGCTTAATTTAACAATCAGTTTAATTGCTCGGATGTTGCTCTTTCAATGCTCAGAGGAATTGAGTTCTCAGTTGTGCATATCATATATCATTTAAGTATCACCTTTATGTCAGATTCCCCTGGCAAATCTTGGCATTGAAGATATAGGTGGTCGTCTTGGCATTAGCATTAGCATTCTCTAGGGCGCCCAGACCAGCTGTGCCAGGCAGCAACATTAGCTATACAGCAGTTCTATTTGAACTATATTTTAGAGATACACTGATGTAACTATTGACCAAATTAAAACCCTTGGCGAATCGATTATATGCATGAAAATGCAGGTATGAAATACAATGGTTACGTATAGTTAATTAGTAACACACTATGTAAAAACACTGTGAATTCAATCATGTAATACTGTATGTAATCATTTATTTTCATTCTTTCTCATTGTCATATTAATGTTTAAAAAACATCATAAATGGGGTCCTGGGTTGCTCAGCAAGTAAAGACGCTAACTACCACACCTGGAGTCGTGAGTTCGAATCCGGGGCGTGCTGAGTGACTCCAGCCAGGTCTCCTTAGCAACCAAATTGGCCCGGTTGCTAGGGAGGGTGGAGTCACATGGGGTAACCTCCTCGTGGTCGCTATAATGTGGTTCTCACTCTCGGTGGGGCGTGTGGTGAGCCGTTGCCGTGGAGAATAGCGCGAAGCCTCCACACACGCTACGTCGTCGTGGTAACGCGCTCAACAAGCCACGTGAAAAGATGCACGAATTGACGGTCTCAGATGTGGAGGCATCTGAGATTCGTCCTCCGCCACCCGGATTGAGGCGAGTCACTACACCACCACGAGGACTGTTTCCCTCCACCTGTCCCCTCCCAGATTCAGGAAGGTGGGGTTGACATGATGGCAGACGGGGAGTACGGCACGCCCTCCCCCAGGGAAAGATGAGGGGGGTGTACGTCATGCCGGGGGCTCCCTGGCCTGAGAGAACGAGGGAGGAATGTGACAGGGCGGAGGGCGGGGCCGGGTTGTGATTTTACACACCCGGTCCCTTATCAGGCTAATCAAGCCTCCGAGAGTGATAAAGGCCGACTGTGGATGGTGGTGCGACAGAGAGAGAACATTTACAGGCAGCTGTCCGTCCTATGTGTGTGTGTGTGTGTGTGTCTTTTGGTTTATTTCTTCATTGAACTATTATTTATATTGTCAAGCCGGTTCTCGCCTCCTCCTTTCCGCTGAACTCCTTCACAGTCACCCTTTAGATAAGTTGTGTAGAATTATGAATATTATAGTATCATTTGATAGTTCAATTTTCTTCAGGTGGTAGATTCATTGCAGACTTCAGGCCTGCTAGAAGCTATCTAGGAGTAATGTTTTTTGAGGTTACAGAAGCTATCCCTACCGAAATTGCATGAAAACATAAATAAGCTCAATAAGTGCTAAAAATACGTTTTTCCGACGATCTGCCGCTTGAGAAATGATTAACAGCAGGTGCTTAATTTGAACAAGCTCACAGTGGATGTAGAAGCTTGTCAAACCAGCAAACAGTTTTTTGGTGTGTAGCATAACCTCTCTCTCTCTCTCTCTCTCTCTCTCTCTCTTGCTCTCTCTCTCTCTCTCTCTCTCGCTCTCTCTCTCTCTCTCTCTCTCTCTCTCTCTCTCTCTCTCATTCACACTCTCTCTCTTTCTCTCTCTCTCTCTCTCTCATTCACACTCTCTCTCTGTCTCTCTCTCTCTCTCTCTCATTCACACTCTCTCTCTTTCTCTCACTCTCTCTCTCTCATTCACACTCTCTCTCTGTCTCTCTCTCTCTCTCTCTCATTCACACTCTCTCTCTCTCTCATTCACACTCTCTCTCTCTCTCTCTCTCTCTCATTCACACTCTCTCTCTCTCTCTCTCTCTCTCTCTCTCTCTCATTCACTCTCTCTCTCTCTCTCTCTCTCTCTCTCTCTCTCTCTCTCTCTCTCTCTCTCTCTCTCTCTCTCTCTCTCTCGTGTATCTGCGACGTTTTGAAAGGATAAGCAAAATGGAGCCCGTGTGAACAAAGCTTTATTCGCATAGCAACAAATCTGATGACCGTGCAAGCTTGTCTTTTGCCCACAAAGGTTCCGATACTTGTATTTTTTTATGATGAAACAGTAAAAAAATGCGCCGTGGTGACAGCATCCATCCCTACGGCAACGCCACGAGAAACAAAAACAGATCCATACCATTAACACACGCTGCCAATGCATATCTTCCATTATATTCCCATGTTCAATGACGGCCAGTAATGTACTCTAATAACCTCTACAGATAGCTGGCAGGGTTGTATTATTCTACAATGTACAATATAAACACACTTGGTTTCATTAATGGCTGTTTTTTGGGCTGTAAGCGGTTGGTTTATTCATTTATTTCCTTGCAGTCTCTTAACCTCAGAGGAGTGTAATTCCTTACCATGATTATTACCGTGTCGCCATTCATTACTAATTTGGCGACCATCAACACTTTGCAAAAGCATCTAATTAAAGCCGCAGTCATTTCTCTGCCTGATATGTTCCTTTTGTTTAAGTGTACGTGTGATTAAAGCATTGTGTGCTTTGCTCCTAAAGCAGCAGCATCTTAATATGCTGAGCAAACACATTCGTTGTCCTACGCTATTGTTCCTATTGTTGTGTATGCAGCATTTTTTTTTTATTGTACACACTAACAGTAGACAGTATTTGCTGCAGTTTGCATGGTCTGTGGAAATCAACAATGGACGAGCGTTTTAGCATGTTTGTAGCATGAATCCAGAGCGGCCCTTTGAATGCCGTCTGTTAACTATGAGATGAGTATTAAAAGAATAGTTCACCCAAAAATGTAAATTCTGTCTTCATTAACACACTGTTAATGTCATTCCAATCCTGTGTGACTCACTTTCTTTTGTGGAGCACAAAAAGATGATTAGCAAAGTATCGAAGCCACCATAGTGTGTAAAATGAAAATGAATGAGCTGATGAGCTCCAAAAATGACAAAAATGGACCATAAACGCAGAACAGGGGCCGTTGACACATGCTGGCCAAGATGATAAAAATGAGAAATAGTTTAAAACACACTCATGCATTTTGTAGAAATAAAATTGATGTTGGTTTTTATACATAAAGATATAACAAACAATTGAAATATTTTTCTCACTTAAAAAAATGTCAAGTGTTAAGACTGTGGAGTTAGACTCTGGATAGGCCTCTCCTCCCTGCTCCCTTCTCGATTTCTCCTTAACCTTTATTCCATACGGATCACATTCCGGTCTTCACAGCTCATGTTGCTCTTGACTCCTTTTAGGCCCAAAGCATTCTAGCTATCGCAAGCCTGTCCGCTTGCACACTGATCTGCTGTCGCGTCCCAATAAATGTCATCAACCAGCACGAGACGGCTCAAAGCTTGAAAACAGGCGGCTCGTTTAAGTGAGCCAAACCTCGGAGGGTCGTTTGCACGGCATGATTCTGTCTGACAGATTTTTAGATCATCTTGTAGCATCTGCGTGCCTGAATTGGGCTTCGACTTCGACTTGTTACGACATTTACTTCCTCTAGATAGTCAAGTTTGATCGTCTTCTCGGCGCTCCGCCAAGGCCCGCGAGGACCTCACTAAACCATCCAATCGGTAGTAGCGACGGGCGGTTTGTATAAAGGACAGGGATTTAATCAACGCAAGCTTATGACCCGCACTTACTGGGAATTCCTCGTTGATGGGAAATAGATCCAATCCTCAGTCCCGATCATGAGTGGGGTTCAGCGGGTTACCCGCGCCTCTCAGCGCAGGATAGACACGTGCTGATCCACCATTGTGGCGCCTGTGCAGCCCCGGACATCTAAGGGCATCACAGACCTGTTATTGCTAAACGCCACTTGACCTCTAAGAAGTTGAGACACCGAGTCATTTAGCACCAGGTTCTCCACAAACTTGCAGTGCATGATGGGTGAGGGGCGGCCATCATTCGACCGTGCCCTAAGCCCGTCTTGCTCCTTGATTACACAAATGTACTCCTTAAATTGAAAATAATAATTAATTTGAAAAAAAGCCCAATTCCCACTCTTGTGGTGGTGCGGTTACTCGCCTCAATCCGGGTTGTGGAGGACAAGTCTCAGTTGCCTCCGCTTCAATCCGTCAAGATGTGCATCTTATCACGTAATGACACCGTGGAGAGCAGGGCTGGACTGGGAAGAGAAACCGGCCCGGGATTTTACATAGCAACTGGCCCAAATGTTGTTTAGGGAGTGGGCCAGAGCATGCCAGAGCGAATTGCAGAGGTCACGAAGAACAAGGACAGAGCGTGCAAACAAACAGCGCTTTTACTGTGCACAATACATTCTTGGTGAACGCCCCTCTCCAAGTGCTCCTAATTGAGTTCTAACATTACAAACACTGTTTCCCCACTACATCACATATCTTAATCCTTAATGTCAAGTCATAGTTAACTTATCAATCGCACAGTGTAAGTGCAGGCAATGAAATGTTGCACAAGCAATGTGTGTGCTTTAAAATGCCTCTTATTTATCTAATTCCTCAGCATGTAAATATGCGCACACACACACGTTCCTTGTGTCTCGTTCAATTATGCCTCCTGCTGTCTAGAGGAGAGTGTAATTGATCTCTGAGCATTTATTTAATTCAGCAGGTGTTCAGCGGCTCACAATGTCTCTCCGTATTAAACGAAAAGCACTAGCACAGTTCAGGCGGCAAACAGAAACATTTGTGATACTGAAGTATTTATGACAGACGATCCAAATGTTTCTTTTTGGAGCATGCCGATCTGTACCGATCTGGGCTTGTTGGCACGGTTGTGGTTTCTTTTTACACTGTCCTACCTAGCAAGTCACCACGTCAGTAAAGCCATTCCACCAGCACGATTCTCTGCCCTGAGTACAGTTAGCTAACCATGCTGAGAAATCCAGGCCAGGAAAGTTTTGCAATCAAACCGAACCACCGAATCAAGTGGAAATGCTTCTGGAACATTCCTCACAGTGCTCTGAACCATTCAGCCCATTAGCAGAAAAGTGGCTTGCATATATAAATATATATTCAGTATATACACGGATGAGCCAAAACATTATGACCACTCACAGGTGATGCTAAGTCAAGGTCTGGGTAGATTAGATGGTAGGCGAACACACAGTTCTCGTGGTCAATGTGTTGAATGCAGGAGAAATGGGCAGGAGTGAAGACCTGAGCGATTGTGACAAGGGCCAAATAGTTATGGTCCGACAAATGGATCGGAGCGTCTCTGAAACGGCTAGGCTTGTAAGGAGCTCCCATTAAGCAGTGGTGAATACCTACCGACAGTGGTCAGAGGAGGGACAAAACACAAACCGGCGACAGGATGTTGGGCGCCCGAGGCTCCTCAATGCACGAGGACAACGAAGGCTATCCCGTCTGTTCCGAACCAACTGAACGTCTACTGCGGCACAAGTCACAGAGAAAGTTTAATGATGGTTACAGGAGGAATGTGACAACACACAGGGCATCACACCCTGCTGCGTATGGGGCTGTGTAGCTACAGACCAGTCAGAGTTCCCATGATGACCCCTGTCCACCGTTGAAAGCACCTACGATTGGCATGTAAGCATTTGAACTGGAGCAGAGGAAGAAGATCACTTGT
>JAVLUX010000246.1:32500-40000 GCA_032164185.1 Moxostoma hubbsi
CTGCAGTGGAAATGCAATTTAATCAATTAATTGCAGATTTTGACAGTGCATAAATCTGACTATATATACAGTATACCTCTTTTCCTTTCGAAATGCATTTAGTTCCTTTATAGAAAACAAAACTATATGAAACAATTATTTTTTTATTAATATTTTCTAAACAAAGAATTCCACTATATAGACATAAATGCACTAAAATAGCACCAATTCAGTCTTCACTTAAAATGTCTTAGGCTACATCAACATTAAGCTGGATACATTTGAAAACGGCATTTTGGTTTTCGAAACGCTTTCCGTCCACACTGCCGTTTTTAAGCGTTTTCCAAGGGTTGCTCGTCCACATATGAAAACGTTTGAATCCCCTTCCTTCTCATCGCCTTTGATGGAATGCAGTGTGAATGTTGTGCAAAGTAACATTTATCTTTTCAAACGCCATCAAAGTGAATATCAGGAAAAACAGCACCTTTGACTGCGTCACATGACAACAAATACGTCATCGTTTTCAGATTTATCTGTTTCCCTTTTCAACATTACAACACAAAGACGGCATTGTAACGTAGTTTAGTGGAAAGGAGGAGGCGAGAACCGGCTTGACAATGTAAATAATAGTTTAATGGCAAACTTAAACAAAAGACCAAACACACACACATGACGGTCATGTCTGTAAACGATCTCTCTCTCATCGCACCACTGTCTACCATCGGCCATTATCCCTCTCGGAAGCTTCTTCATGTAACTGTGTAGTACCCCCCCCCCCCCCCCCAAAAAAAAAAAACACTGTAAAATTTAAACGAGAGGGAAAAGGCCAACGCAGAGCGGCAGTGAAAGAGAGGAGAGAGAGATGAAAAAAAAACCTACTCGCCGGTTCTCCGATACACCGTTGCATGGTCCTCGATCACTTCTCCACCCTCTCAGGCGGACGACAGCCGCTTCTCCCCGGGCGGACCGGAGTCAGACTTACATCCCCCGGTGGTCAGAATGCCCCTCCGCATTCTCGACGACTCGTGGGGACACTCCTCCGCCCCTGGCAGCGGCCCTACCACTCCAGGCGGTCGGGGAGACACTTCCCTCCTCCTCTCGCGGACGGCGGTCTTCCTTCTATCCCTCTGCGTTTCTGGGGAATGGCAGGGCTCTTCTCTGCCCCTGGCAGCGACTCCATTGCTCCAGGCGGTTGGAGAGTCCAGTCCCCACTCGCCTCGCGGACGGCGGCCATTCACCGCGTCTGGGCAGTTGGTCTACTCCCTCCCCCGGTGGATGGCAGCGGCACTTCCTTGGGTGGACGGCAGTGTCAAGGACTCCGCGACAGGCATCCCTCCTCCTTCCTGGGCTTCGGCACCAGTGTAATGTAGTTCAATGGAAAGGAGGAGGCGAGAACCAGCTTGACAATGTAAATAATAGTTTAATGGCAAACTTAAACAAAAGACCAAACACACACATGACGGACATGTCCGTAAACGATCTCTCTCTCTCACACCACCGTCTGCCATCGGCCTTTATCCCTCTCAGAGGATTGATTAGCCTGATAAGGGACCGGGTGTGTATAATCACAACCCGGCCCCACCCTCCGCCCTGCCACAGGCATTTTCAAATGTATCCACTTGGGAGAGTGTTTTCAAAAAGCTCAGTATTCACTAACAAAAATGCCGTCTCGGTGTGGACGGATGGCCAAAACGTAGAGAAATGTATTAGTGTGGACGTGGCCTTAAACTCTCATCCTCCACAGTATTAATAGTGGCTATCCACTTTGCTACAGCAATCGTGAAGCTGCATTTACATGATTTACCATTTTAAACTCGGAGAACATCTTGTTTTGCTTTAATCACTGGCAATGTCCACGTAATGATACGTCATCCGAATTGTCTGGATCGTGATGCAGGGGAAATGCAGATGCATCCGTCCAGTGGGTCGTATGTATGTGGCTTATCACAAGTCCCAACTAAATGGCCAAATAAAAAGCACATTAAATGAAAAAGCTTGCTAGCCCACATTTGCATACAGAATTGAAAAATGGTGCGTCAAAATGGTTACTACACGTCTAAAAAATTCACGGATGCACCATTTTTTAATGTGGGCGCAAGGTTGAGCATAGGTAAAGATTATCAGTGAATAAAGATGAAAATTTTGGTCTGTTCTTCACACATACCGAACAGCGTCCAAGATGTTTGGACTACTTTTAACGTGCTTTTATTGGGTTTCACAGATCCTGGTCACTAAAATCTGTCATTGTTTTTCAAATATTCTGCAAAATAATATGCTGAAATTATTGGGGTTTTTTCAGTGATCTGAGAGTGATTAAATAGTGAGCCAAATTTCATTTTGAGCTAACTATTCCTTTATAATCATTGTGATATTTACAATGTTGTTCTGGAAAGGACTATTAGAATAAATATCAAATCAGAACTGCTCAATTGTTGAGAAGAAATCAATCGCAGTCCCTCAGTTACGCTGATGACTCGATGCTTGAGTGCTAAAGTTTTGAGTACATTAGCATTTTTTAGCATTTGGCTTTTATTCTTGGGATGAGTCGAGAAAGGCAACTAGAAGGCCTTCTTGGGTGTGTGTATAAACAGTATCAGCATCAGGTCGGCACTATGATCGTCCCTCTGAGGGTGTGGAGGTTTTGCCGGTTCTAGGGCTACGTTGCCAAAAGCCTGGGGCCACCTTCCATCTTACAGCCACTGAGCAAAGAACATGACTTTCATGCTAGACTGGAGCTTCGCATGTATCATAACCCACACCGTGGATAGCCAGAGAGATAGAGTGAGCTGACCTACTGAGATTTACTTGGCAAGAGAAGCCTTGTACTGCATATATGGAGAAGTATATAGCGCATCTGTCAACCCGGATCTTTCACCTAAAGATCTCATGGTAAGCCCCTCTCTCAGCGGCTGTGTTAATTCATCTAGATTCTCACTAGATCAAAACCTTGGTGCCAATGGCTCTGCTTATAGTATGCAGGAGGGCCAGTCTCGGGGTACAAGGCTTGAGATTTTTCTGCTTAAATGGTAACCTTGAATTGGCCCAGTTTCAGGCCAGTCTGAGGGGGAAGAGGCTGAATTACTTATGTGAATAAAATGGTGTTATTGTGACTCAAATTTTGCTTATTTAAGTATCAAGTTGGAACAATTTGGCTGAAGAATTGTTAGTAATACAAAGCTCCCTCATTTACATTTACATTACATTTATGCATTTGGCAGACGCTTTTATCCAAAGCGACTTACAGAGCCCGTATGACAGGGACAATCCCCCCGGAGCAACCTGGAGTTAAGTGCCTTACTCATGGGCACAATGGTGGTGGCTGTGGGGTTCGAACCAGCAACCTTCTGATTAGCAGCCCTGTGCTCTAGCCACTACGCCACCACCACCTCAGGCCACCCTCACTAACAAAACAGACAAACTGCTTTTTTTCTAACTCCGCTGCTGTTTCACGGAAACCTGACTGAACGAAGCCATCCCGGATAGTGTGTTACATCTGCCGGGCTTCCTGCCTTTCCGAGCGGATCGCGTTGTGAAAATCATCTGGGAAAACGAGAGGTGGTGGAACATGCTTTTACATCAACGAAATTTAGTGTACAGATTTAACAGCGTTAAAAAAGATGTGCTATCCTAAATTAGAAGCGCTCTTCATCAACTGTAAGCCTTTCTATTTGCCACGGGAGTTGTCCTTGTTAATTCTGGAGAGTGTGTGAAGCACGGCACAAGCATGCGTGAACGCAGTGTTGCAAAAGCTGGTTGATCACATCACAGACACAAAGCAGCAACACCCAGACTCTCTTATAATGATTCTGGGAGATTTTAAAGCTAACCTCACCCGTGAACTGCCAAAATACAAAAAAATACCCATCACATGCCCCAGCAGAGACAGAAATATACTGAAACACTGCTACACCACAGTAAAGGATGCATATCACTCTGCCCCACATGCAGATTTCGGACTCTCTGATCAATGTCTGGTTCATCTTCTCCAACACTACAAGCAGAAACTAAAATCAGCTAAGCCTGTAGTAAGGACTGTAAAGACAAGGACTGATGAAGCAGAGCTGGAACTAAAAACCTGCTGATTGGAGTGTATTTGGAGCTGCAGCCACAGACCTGGACGAGCTCACAGATACTGTGACATCATATATCAGTTTCTGTGAAAAAATGTGCATCCCTACTAGGACATTTTTATCATCAATTACGATACACCATGGTTAACAGGAAAACAGAGACAGCTTCGTCATGCCAAAAGAGGATACTTACAGAAGTGGGGATACAATCTTGTACAACCAGGACAAAAACAGAAACTCACTAGCAGCTAGTGAGACCGGGTTATAGTTCTCACCATCACTCAGGGATGCGTTCTCTCTCCACTGCTCTTCTCCTTGTTCACGAATGACTGCACTGCAAAGAACCCCTCTGTCAAGCTCCTGAAATTTGCAGACCACACCATGGTCATTGGCCTCATCCGTGACAGTGATGAGTCTGCATAGAGATGTGAGTTTGAACAGCTGGCCCTCTAGTGCAGTCACAACAACCTTGAGCTGAACATGCACAAAACAGTGGAGGTGATAGTGGACGTCAGGAGAAACTGTGGCAGCAGCGGAGTAATTCAGGTTCCTGGGTTCTACCATCTTTGAGGACCTGAAGTGTGACACCAACATAGACTCCAATGCAGGGCCGGTGATTGCTATAGGCGAACTAGGTGGTTGCTTAGGGTGACAAATGTGTTGAGGGCGCGGGCGCCCTCTAGGGTCGCCGTTATGTTACAAACGGGGGGCGCAAAACTCAATCTCGCCTAGGGCAACCAAAGGGCTAGAGCCGGCCCTGCTCCAATGTGAAGAAGGCTCAGCAGAGGTTGTACTTGTACTTCCCCCTGAGGAAGTTCAACCTGCTACTGGAGCTGCTGACTCAGTTCTACTCAGCCGACATTGAGTCTGTCCTGTGTACGTATATAACTGTCTAGTTTGGTTCAGCCACCAAATCAGACAGAAGGAAACTACAATGGACAGTCCGGACTTCTGAGAGGATTATTGGTGCCCCCCTCCTGCCAACGCACCCTCCAAGACCTGTATGGCTCCAGAGTGAGGAAATGTGCAGGTGTAATCACTCTGGACCCCACACTCTTTACCCACTCCATTTTTGAACTGTTGGCCTCTGGCTGGTGCTACAGAGCACTCAGTTCCATGGCAACCAGGCACAAGAACAGTTTTTACCCTCAGGCCATTAACCACAATTAAACTGCCTTCAGGACTCCCATAGTGCAATGATTTATAAATATGCCATGTACATTTATGCATCTGGCAGATGCTTTTATCCAAAGCGAACTACAGTGCACTTATAACAGGGACAATCCCCCCGGAGCAACCCGGAGTTAAGTGCCTTGCTCAAGGACACAATGGTGGTGGCTGTGGGGATTGAACCGGCAACCTTCTGCTTACCAGTCCTGTGCTTTCTCCCACCACGCCACCCACTCTCCACATACATATGTAAATTCACTATACATACCCTGATATGTCCTATGTTTTTGTATGTCTATTTATAATCTTACCTTGTTTTATATTCTGTGTCCACTTGCTTGTTTCTCCAATCACCAAAAGGATAATCCTTGTGTACGTGAGTACACTTGGCATTAAAGCTCATTCTGATTCTTCCAGCACTTTGAGAACAATGTTCCCTAAAGACAAAATTGTAAAGATTTTGGGCATTTCATCCTCTACAGAGCACAATATATATAGTCAAATCTCAGTGCTAAAGGGAAAGACTTCTGATGGATGAATGGGGGAAAATTCCACTTTTTAACAAGGTGTTATTGTGGTGGTAACAAACCTCAGTGCTCAAGAGGGCGATAGAGTTACTTTCAAAAGTCTGTGCCGTTAAACTAGATGTGTTATTATTCAGGTATGTTGCTAAAAAAATTTACTTTAACCCTTGCTAAGCAAAAGTCCTCTCAAATTGATGCTCTGCAATGATAGTGGTTGACTTATTGGCAAAAAACTCACCGTAAAGTCAAATAGTTTACACTAATGTCCGCTATAGCACCCCTTGTGGCAACTTTGAGAATGCAACGCATACTTGCATTTTGTTGTGAAAAGCTAGATTATTTTTGACTGATGGGTCGTGTAGCTAATGAAATGATGAAAACAACGAGGGTTGTATTTATCCCTGATGCCGACTTGCGAAGGTTCGGAGTGGAAAACTGTGGACTATGTTTGTTTGTGTTTGCGCTTTTATGTACGTTGTGCAATTATAGCGTGTTACTGCCATACTGTCGACAAAGAACCGCTATCTGATCCACCCTCCTCGGTTTCAGTCACCATCACTTAGGGTTTGGAGAACACATGAATGTCATTCAAGCCGAGATGAGCCACCCGTCCTGGCCTCGCTCAAAGTGAGTTATACCCCGGAGCAAACGTGTTCCTAATGCATTGCCTTAGTAATTTTTTTCCCACTGATTTTCCTTTGCCGTTCACTCAGGGCCTTTAGCCTCTGTCTGAAGCCGTGAGGCTTCAGTCACCATCACCGAGGGCCTGGAGAAACCGCTCCTCTGGACTGCATTTTCACTCAAACCCCCTGTTCAACTGCACATCCAGGGGGCTCTTGCATGTCACTCACCGTCAGTTAGACCCCGGGAGCACACGAGCAGGTGAGCTCCATGCTTCACTGACGGTGATGGAAACCGGGGAGAGCGAGGCTTTAGGCACTGGCTAAAAACCCTGGGTGAACGGCAGAGCAAAAGCTCTGAAAATGACAAGAAGTCAATTTACATTTGTATGGGGAAAAAACAACAGAAGCATCTTTATTGTAAGTAAAAGCTAATTTCCATTGCAACATTTCAAATTGTAATGTTCTTTTCACATTGTTTATAAAATACATATATATCTATATATATACCACAGTTAGTTCCGGTCCTCGAATCTGATTTGACTAGAGATTCTCCATGAGCACTGATGGTCTGACATCATCAGCACTCGGACGCTTCACTGTGTGTGTATCACTCCGCTTGTGTTCGTGTCGTTCTAAACTAAAGTGTAAGAGCAGTGCAGATGTTTTAAGAGCTACTGTTTGTCTTTTGCTTTGACATTACATATGTTAGCCAGCAGGTGGTGCAAAAGATCATTTTTGTGTGTAATATGAGCCAGTTGGTGACGTAAAGGGAATCCATTAGTCATTGTTTACATACAACAGCACTACCTGATCACTCGTATTACTAATATGAGTGAGTGGTGGTGGCGTAGTGGGCTAAAGCACTAAACTAATAAGCAGAAGGTTGCTGGTTCGATCCCCACAGCCACCACCATTGTGTCCTTGAGTAAGACACTTAACTCCAGGTTGCTCTGAGGGGGATTGTCCCTGTAATAAGTGCACTGTAAGTCACTTTGGATAAAAGCATCTGCCGAATGCATAAATGTAAATGTAATAAATTACCAAAGCTAGGAAATAGCTTTAAACAGCTTTAAACGGACAACTTCAGCATTAAGGCTCATCACAGCTGAGAGACACAACAGACTGATTTATTAC
>JAVLUX010000246.1:45000-52500 GCA_032164185.1 Moxostoma hubbsi
GTTAAGTGTCTTGCTCAAGGATACAATGGTGGTGGCTGTGGGGATCGAACCAGCAACCTTCTGAGTACCAGTTATGTGCTTTAGCTCACTACGCCACCACCACCAGGACTGGATGGGTAATCTGGCATACCGGGCATTTTTCCGGTGGGCCGACGTACTTTTGGGCCGATTAGGGTCGGAATGGCCATCGGGAGAACCGAGCGGGCCGGTGGTTCGGCGGCGAAACGTGCCGAATGGGCCACGATAAGCAACAATGAGCCGCCGCGTTATGCAGAATGCACTCGACAGTTGGGCCAGTTGCCATGTAATATCCCGGGACGATTTCTCTTCCCAGTCCAGCACTGGCCACCACCACTTCAGGCACAATATGAAATGTCATCAAAATGCTGTGCATTTAATTTTTAATTTCAACCGATACCGGTTATATGTCCGATAACCGATTTAATCATTATTTTATTTATTACAATACAAACACAACAATCAAAACATAATTGCATCAGCCAATTAATATTTTAATAATAATAATAATAATAATAATAATAAGTAGTACCGTATTAGAAATGTGAGTTAAAAATTACTGTTATAAATAAAATAATTATTATTATTATTATCATTTAAATATAAATGAATTAGAGTTAAGTTTTTACATTTGTACAGAGATGATTTCACCTCTAAAGAACTAAATTGTGCCAAAAAAAAATGACCAAAACAATGACTAAAACAGCAACTGTGAGTGGGATGGCCAATGGGATGGCCGGGCTTTGGGTGCATGGTGGGCACGGCCACCCCCTAGCTCCGCCACTGCCAGGAGTGTTGGTTATTCATGTTGTTGAGACGTTACAGACATTACAGCTGATTTTCTGTAAAGCTGAATAAATAATTCTGATTATAAGTAATGGCCATCATCATCATCATCATCATCATCATCATCATCCAATCACTGCCAACCGTGTTAAAATAAAATTTTGCATTATAAAATGTGCTGATTATCATGTCCCATGTGTGTCAAACATGTTGAGTGATCCAAACATCACCATTGCATCATCTGAAACTGAACTTTGATCAGATTTTAGGAGGGAACGCACCAGGGACGTGGACAGACTTTCGGAGGTCCAGGGGCTCTAAACCGTTTAGAGGGGTTTGGGGGGTGCACATGCATGACCACAATTTATTTTATGCTACAGTGATTGTAACATTTGGTGTCTAAGGAGTGGAATCCTTTAACTACATAAATTGGAGTGGAACAAACATTAAAAAAATATGCGTGCGTGCGTGCGTGCGTGCGATATATATTCAAGGACTGATACTGACCCAAACCAGAGGGTTTATATGCACACATGGAAACTAATGAGGAAATGGAATACAGGTGGGGATGACAACGAACAGATGAAGTAATTAGGGCAGTGGATTCTGGGAAACGTAGTGCTGGGGAAAACTTCAAAATAAGAGTCCTCGAACTTGGTGGAGACAAACTGTGACAGTGATTGTTTTTTTGTTTTTGTTACTTTTAAAGCTTAACTTAAGAAGCCTAATTAGACATAAAACGCCAGTGGTGGCTCAGCGGTTGAGGCTCTGGGTTACTGACCGAAAGGTTGGGGTTCAAGCCCCAGCACTGCCATGATGCCACTGTTGGGCCCTTGAGAAAGGCCCTTGACCCTATCTGCTCCAGGGGTGCTGTTTCATGGCTGACCCTGCGCTCTGACCCCAGCTTAGTTGGGATATGTGAAAACAACAGTGTTTCATTGGCTCTGCACCTGTACTCTGCACAATGACAATAAAGTTGAATCTTAAAACTCGATTAAATTATTTTGGATCCATAATTATTTTCCAAAATATGCTAAAGACAAACATATAAATGTTGGGATAAGTTGCACTATACCGAAAATACCAAATGTAATTTAGGTTACATTCACCGGTTCAAAAATGTAAAAACTGTAAACGAGAAGGTAGATCAGTAGACTGCTGATTATGTCTTATAATTGATTATTGTACTCTGTAAACAATACATCAAAGATTCAGCATAACGTTGATGCATTTTACACCCCTACATACATTTATAAAGCTTAAAAAAGTCATTCATTTTGGGTGTGCGAACACTGCTCTGTCGGAGGGGCACAAGCCCCTAGAGCCTCCCCTCTGCACGTGCCTGGAATGCACTTATCTGCACAGAGAGCTATAGGATGCTCCCTTGCTCCCTATGTAGTGAATGACTTAACCTCCAATGTTCTGTCTGTCTGCACTGGTCTCATAACAGTTATTGGAGAGCTATAGGATGCTCCCTTGCTCCCTATTTAGTGCATGACTTAACCTCCAGTGTGCTGTCTGTCTGCACTGGTCTCAGAACAGTTATAGGAGAGCTATAGGATGCTCCCTTGCTCCCTATGTAGTGAATGACTTGACCTCATGTGTGCTGTCTGTCTGCACTGGTCTCAGAACAGTTATAGGAGAGCTATAGGATGCTCCCTTGCTCCCTATGTAGTGAATGACTTAACCTCCAGTGTGCTGTCTGTCTCCACTGGTCTCAGAACAGTTATAGGAGAGCTATAGGATGCTCCCTATGTAGTGAATGACTTGACCTCATGCGTGCTGTCTGTCTGCACTGGTCTCAGAACAGTTATAGGAGAGCTATAGGATGCTCCCTTGCTCCCTATGTAGTGAATGACTTGACCTCATGCGTGCTGTCTGTCTGCACTGGTCTCAGAACAGTTATAGGAGAGCTATAGGATGCTCCCTTGCTCCCTATGTAGTGAATGACTTGACCTCATGTGTGCTGACTGTCTGCACTGGTCTCAGAACAGTTTGAAATGCACCTTATATTCTTCCTAACTCCCTATAAAGCCTCTGGCCACTGTGTAAAATATCGCATGTGGCTTGCTGCATATTCATCAAGATGCTTTGGGAAAATATAATTAGGACACACCAGTCGACTGTTCACCATGAGCAATTTCCTCTCAAGTTGTTGATCATAAGAACCTCCATGAATGGAACCTGCAGTAATGCCTGTCAGACTTTTTTGCAAGCCAAAAGATTTGTTCATTGTGTTTTTTTGTGCCTTCTCTGCACATCGCGTCACAAAACTCGTCCTGGCGAGGTTTGGAGGTTGTGAAAGTTTAGACGCCTCAGCGATCTTCTGATTTCCATTTGCAAACTTGTCGTCTTTCATCACAGAGCCAGCGGCCATTTACCTCCAAACATCTCGTCGGTGTTCCCAGAGGAGCTGAGACGCAAGACCACAGTCTCGCTTTGATCATCACAAAGACCCCTGAATCTCTCAAGAGGACAGGTCTCTCTCTCTTTCTCTCTCTCTCTCACTGTCTGTCTGTCTCTCCTCTTCAATCCGCTCTCTATTCCCTGGAGAAACACTCGTCTAGGGACAAACATGGCCATGATGGTGAAGAACAGTGAAGCAAAACAGTTTTCTCTCAAGTAACAAACCAGACAGTCCTGCTTGTGTCTTTTTCATCCCAATTTAGATTCTAAAACCCAAAGGAATAATTCAACATAAAGTAAAAACTATGTCATATTTTACTCATCTTCGTGTAGTTCCAATGCTGATTAATTACTTGTTTTCTGTAAAAGGCGCTGTACTATAAAAACAGAATGTAAGTTTCAGAAATAAAAAAAACATCCTCCTTACTGTGAAAAGAGCATTTGTTTAAACCAAGCTGCCGAAATGACTCGTTATATACTTCCTCCACATTGTGATGTCACACTGTGGAAGACATTTGCATCTGACTGGCTTCACAACAACACATCGACGCCTACTTTACATTATGACTTCCGTAGCTCCGCCCAGCAGTGGTGAGCAGTGAGATGGCAGGTCAGTCAAGAGCAGAGAGCCAATCAGAACAGTGGGTGTTTACTGTCAAGAGCAGTGAGCCAATCAGAACAGTGGGTGTTTACTGTCAAGAGCAGTGAGCCAATCAGAACAGTGGATGTTTACTGTCAAGAGCAGAGAGCCAATCAGAACAGTGGGCGTTTACTGTCAAGCGCGGAGAGCCAATCAGAACAGTGGGCGTTTACTGTCAAGAGCAGAGCGCCAATCAGAACAGTTGGTTGTTTACTGTCAAGAGCAGAGAGCCAATCAGAACAGTGGGCGTTTACTGTCAAGAGCAGAGCGCCAATCAGAACAGTGGGTGTTTACTGTCAAGAGCAGAGCCAATCAGAACAGTGGGCGTTTACTGTCAAGAGCAGAGAGCCAATCAGAACAGTGGGTGTTTACTGTCAAGAGCAGTGAGCCAATCAGAACAGTGGGTGTTTACTGTCAAGAGCAGAGCCAATCAGAACAGTGGGTGTTTACTGTCAAGAGCAGTGAGCCAATCAGAACAGTGGGTGTTTACTGTCAAGAGCAGTGAGCCAATCAGAACAGTGGGTGTTTACTGTCAAGAGCAGAGCCAATCAGAACAGTGGGTGTTTACTGTCAAGAGCAGAGAGCCAATCAGAACAGTGGGCATTTACTGTCAAGAGCAGAGCGCCAATCAGAACAGTGGGTGTTTACTGTCAAGAGCAGAGCCAATCAGAACAGTGGGCGTTTACTGTCAAGAGCGGAGAGCCAATCAGAACAGTGGGCATTTACTGTCAAGATCAGAGAGCCAATCAGAACAGTGGGCGTTTACTGTCAAGAGCAGAGCCAATCAGAACAGTGGGCGTTTACTGTCAAGAGCAGAGAGCCAATCATGACAGTGGGCGTTTACTGTCAAGAGCGGAGAGCCAATCAGAACAGTGGGCGTTTACTGTCAAGATCAGAGAGCCAATCAGAACAGTGGGTGTTTACTGTCAAGAGCAGAGAGCCAATCAGAACAGTGGGCGTTTACTGTCAAGAGCAGAGCGCCAATCAGAACAGTGGGTGTTTACAGTCAAGAGCAGAGCCAATCAGAACAGTGGGCGTTTACTGTCAAGAGCAGAGCCAATCAGAACAGTGGGCGTTTACTGTCAAGAGCAGAGCCAATCAGAACAGTGGGCGTTTACTGTCAAGAGCAGAGCCAATCAGAACAGTGGGCGTTTACTGTCAAGAGCAGAGCCAATCAGAACAGTGGGCGTTTACTGTCAAGAGCAGAGCCAATCAGAACAGTAGGCGTTTACTGTCAAGAGCGGAGAGCCAATCAGAACAGTGGGCGTTTACTGTCAAGAGCAGAGAGCCAATCAGAACAGTGGGCGTTTACTGTCAAGAGCGGAGAGCCAATCAGAACAGTGGGCGTTTACTGTCAAGATCAGAGAGCCAATCAGAACAGTGGGCGTTTACTGTCAAGATCAGAGAGCCAATCAGAACAGTGGGCGTTTACTGTCAAGAGCGGAGAGCCAATCAGAACAGTGGGCGTTTACTGTCAAGAGCAGAGCGCCAATCAGAACAGTGGGTGTTTACAGTCAAGAGCAGAGCCAATCAGAACAGTGGGCGTTTACTGTCAAGAGCAGAGCCAATCAGAACAGTGGGCGTTTACTGTCAAGAGCAGAGCCAATCAGAACAGTGGGCGTTTACTGTCAAGAGCAGAGCCAATCAGAACAGTGGGCGTTTACTGTCAAGAGCAGAGCCAATCAGAACAGTGGGCGTTTACTGTCAAGAGCAGAGCCAATCAGAACAGTAGGCGTTTACTGTCAAGAGCGGAGAGCCAATCAGAACAGTGGGCGTTTACTGTCAAGAGCAGAGAGCCAATCAGAACAGTGGGCGTTTACTGTCAAGAGCGGAGAGCCAATCAGAACAGTGGGCGTTTACTGTCAAGATCAGAGAGCCAATCAGAACAGTGGGCGTTTACTGTCAAGAGCAGAGAGCCAATCAGAACAGTGGGCGTTTACTGTCAAGAGCGGAGAGCCAATCAGAACAGTGGGCGTTTACTGTCAAGAGCAGAGAGCCAATCAGAACAGTGGGCGTTTACTGTCAAGAGCAGAGCCAATCAGAACAGTGGGTGTTTACTGTCAAGAGCGAAGAGCCAATCAGAACAGTGGGCGTTTACTGTCAAGAGCAGAGCCAATCAGAACAGTGGGCGTTTACTGTCAAGAGCAGAGAGCCAATCAGAACAGTGGGCGTTTACTGTCAAGAGCGGAGAGCCAATCAGAACAGTGGGCGTTTACTGTCAAGAGCAGAGAGCCAATCAGAACAGTGGGCGTTTACTGTCAAGAGCAGAGCCAATCAGAACAGTGGGCGTTTACTGTCAAGAGCAGAGAGCCAATCAGAACAGTGGGTGTTTACTGTCAAGAGCAGAGCGCCAATCAGAACAGTGGGCGTTTACTGTCAAGAGCAGAGAGCCAATCAGAACAGTGGGTGTTTACTGTCAAGAGCAGAGCGCCAATCAGAACAGTGGGCGTTTACTGTCAAGAGCAGAGCCAATCAGAACAGTGGGCGTTTACTGTCAAGAGCGGAGAGCCAATCAGAACAGTGGGCGTTTACTGTCAAGAGCAGAGCCAATCAGAACAGTGGGCGTTTACTGTCAAGAGCAGAGAGCCAATCAGAACAGTGGGCGTTTACTGTCAAGAGCGGAGAGCCAATCAGAACAGTGGGCGTTTACTGTCAAGAGCAGAGAGCCAATCAGAACAGTGGGCGTTTACTGTCAAGAGCGGAGAGCCAATCAGAACAGTGGGTGTTTACTGTCAAGAGCGGAGAGCCAATCAGAAAAGTGGGCGTTTACTGTCAAGTCTTAAAGGAGAAGCAGCACCAAAACTGAGCGTTTCAGACAGAGGATCAGATTGAGGGTGGAAAATGATAATGTTTAACAAATATATATATTTTTTGGGGCAAAAACTTTAGTAATATTTTAAGAGAAAATCCAGGAACATATTAAAAAAAAACCCCTCAAAAGGACGCAAAATCCCAATGATAGTATCATCAAAGTAGTGTTTATATTCCAAGCCTTTTGAAGTCATTCGATAGCTTTGTGTGAGGACCAGACAGAAATGTTTGTCATTATTCACTGGAAATCTTGAAAATCACCACTTGCATCCATGCAATAAAAATTATTAAATTAAAATTAAAATTTTACAACAGTTACTTCTGATAATTTTTTTTTTGAGGAATTGCTCAACTCTGTAGGTTCCCACAATGCAAGTGAATGGGTACCAACATTTTAAAGAGCCAAAAAGCACATAAAGGCAGCAAAAAAGTTATCCATAAGACGGTTTAATTTAGTCTTCTGAAGTGATATGGAAGGTGTGGGTGAGAAACACATCAATAATTAAGTCCAGTAGGTGGGGAAATGCACAAGGAATGAGAATCGCCAAAAACAAAATAAGAAAGTGAAAGTAGAGATTTATAGTAAAAAAGGACTTAAAAATGTATCTGTTTCTCACCCACACCTATCACGTTGCTTCTGAAGACATGAATTAAACCACTGGAGTCGTATGGATTACTTCTATGCTGCATTTATGTGCTTCTTGGAGCTTCAAAGTTCTGATCACCATTCACTTGTATTGTATGGAACTACAGAACTGAAATATTAGACACGATGTACTACAGCATTAGGAAGAATAATGTTATGATGCTATCCTGACATATCCTTAATGCACCTTTAA
>JAVLUX010000246.1:55000-57500 GCA_032164185.1 Moxostoma hubbsi
TCGACCTCACCCGTGTCACAGTGAGCACAGACTCTGTCTGTTTGTCTGTCTGTCTCGACCTCACCCGTGTCACAGTGAGCACAGACTCTGTCTGTCTGTCTGTCTGTCTCGACCTCACCCGTGTCACAGTGAGCACAGACTCTGTCTGTCTGTCTGTCTGTCTGTCTGTCTCGACCTCACCCGTGTCACAGTGAGCACAGACTCTGTCTGTCTGTCTGTCTGTCTGTCTCGACCTCACCCGTGTCACAGTGAGCACAGACTCTGTCTGTCTGTCTGTCTGTCTCGACCTCACCTGTGTCACAGTGAGCACAGACTCTGTCTGTCTGTCTGTCTCGACCTCACCCGTGTCACAGTGAGCACAGACTCTGTCTGTCTGTCTGTCTGTCTCGACCTCACCCGTGTCACAGTGAGCACAGACTCTGTCTGTCTGTCTGTCTGTCTCGACCTCACCCGTGTCACTGTGAGCACAGACTCTGTCTGTCTGTCTGTCTGTCTCGACCTCACACGTGTCACAGTGAGCACAGACTCTGTCTGTCTGTCTGTCTGTCTCGACCTCACCCGTGTCACTGTGAGCACAGACTCTGTCTGTCTGTCTGTCTGTCTCGACCTCACACGTGTCACAGTGAGCACAGACTCGTTCATGTTTGTCTGTGATCACCGAGTCTGTATTTGGGGAGGATTCGTCTCTGTTGGATCTCTTACGGTGTGCAGATATTCTGCTCGATTATATGTTCTGTTTAGGGCCTGATAACATTCCAGTTTGCTTTGGTTTTTACTTTAATTTCCCAGTGGTCCAAATATGATCTTTTTGCTTTCTTTTATGATCTGGTTTATTGTGATTTGGTTTAGTTCAGCAGTGCTGGTCTGAAACTGGTGTTTGTTAGTTGTTAGTTGTTAGTGGGTTTGTGAGTTTCAGAGCCAGCTGACAAATGAATCTCTCTCTCTCTCTCTCTCTCTCTCTCTCTCTGTCTCTCTCTCTCTCTCTCTATGTGTGTTTCTAATGAAATAAAACATGATGTTCATGCAGACCCAGTAGACAGAATAATGTCACAGCTAAACATGCACTATATAATAATAGCCTGTACGAAACACAGTGGAAGCAGATCCCAAACACGCCGGGTCGAGTGTGTGGCTTCCGAGATCATTATGTCCCATTACATCTCTCCGGTGCGGCGCTCGTTCGCTTTCAGTTGTATTTCAAGGTGGGGAAAAAAAAAAAAAAAAAAGGAAAGCTCTCCTTTATGAGAATAATTTATCACTATTAGAACAGTGCCTCAACAGTAAATGGGCTGAAATGCTTTTCCAAAAGAATTATGTATCAGAAATTAAGAATGTAGCAGTTTGCCAGAGCGCTCCGGCCCGTGGGGAACCATTTACGGCACTCGAAAGAACCTGCGCTGCCAGTACGGCGTAATAAAACATTTGTGCTTCTAAGCCGCTCAAAATGGCTCTCGTTTTCCTTCCTGTCAGCGAGAAACTCTGTATAAACACGGCTGTGTGTGCGTTGGCCGTAAATGCTTTCATAATTCATATCTGTGCAACGAGAAGTCGAGGAAGTTGTTTTAGAGACGCTACAGGATTGCTGATTTCCAGGTAGATTGTGTGTGTGTGTGCATATTTTTGTTTAGTTTTTACTTAACAGCCTAACATCTGAATTACTGGACAATTAAAATAGGGGTGATGTATTCTGAACCATTAAGTCAAAAACGTCATATCATCTGTTTGGAGTGGCGTACACCATGTTGTCCGTAAACAATCAAATGCAAACCGTTTCAAAAGTATAGCCTTTCAAGGTGTGAACATTATATATGTAAACATGATTTAAGTGTGATACAATGACTCACAGGGTTTACCATTGTTACGTCGTCATGGCAACGAAGTTGTAACATTGGTTAGAACTTACACAGAAATAATCGGCATTACGCCACAAATGCTGTTGATTGAGCTTAACTTGTATGAGCCCGGAATATTCCTTTAAGGCCAGAGAAAAGACCGTTTTTGGACATTTCTGATCAAGCAACTTTTGACGTCAAAATGAAACATCACGTGGTGTTTCAAAGTCTATATTATAGGACTGCATTTTTGAAGCTTTAACAGCCTTTGGTGACTGTCTACTGTGATTTTGCATTGTTTTTACAAGTTGGAATATTTTAGAATATTAAGAATATTTGTTAATATCCTTTTAGAGTCTGATTCAGAACAAACTTTCCTTTTTGTGTGTCCATTTTTAAGGCCCTATATGGTTGAATCCCAGAGACGGATTACCGGCTGGCCAATGGGGCCAGTGCCCAGGGGCCCTTGACTATAAGGGGGTGCCCTGGGCTTTAAGGCTGCGTGATCTAGTTTGGTGAATGAACAACGAACCACACCAACCCCCCACTTCAACAACTTTGGACCATGAACAACCACCCCCCACCCCCCCCACCCCCACACACACTCAACAACTTTAGGGTGGAGGGGGGGGCCCTTGGAGATAATTGTCCCCAGGGCATTTGCAAGT
>JAVLUX010000246.1:62500-122500 GCA_032164185.1 Moxostoma hubbsi
TGCGAACAAAAGCGTGACTTTTAGGTTTTCATTCTGCAAAGAAACCAAAACTTGCATTTGTGTTTGGGAATCGGACCTCTTCAAAGCTGCTAAACATTTCTCACCATATACAACGATAATTAGTTGTGTTTGCTAAGGCAAGCATCCCGTTTACTAGTGTATTAGTGATCTAAACAAACTCCTTGCCCTAAAATATACACATTTACAATGTATCTCATCCTTAGGCTTCCTAGGCAACCAAATTGTCCCGGTTGCTAGGGAGGGTAGAGTCACATGGGGTAACCTCCTCGGGGTCACTATAATGTGGTTCTCGCTCTCAATGGGGCATGTGGTGAGTTGTGCGGGGATGACGCAGAGAATAGTGTGAAGCCTCCACACACGCTATGTCTCCGTGGTAACGCTCTCAACAAGTCACGTGATAAGATGCACGGATTGACGGTCTCAGTCGCGGAGGCAACTGAGATTCGTCCTCCGCCACCTGGATTGAGTCACTACGCCACCACGAGGATTTAGAGCACATTGGGAATTGGGCGTTCCAAATTGGAGAGAAAATGGGAGAAAGGGAAATGGGAGATTTATATTAAATGAGGGACCCAAGTAATATCTAGAGATCAGAAAATCATAGATATTTGGAGGTGGGCTCGTTTGACTTGGGCCAGTAAGTAACTATGCAAAATGCAGCACCCTAGCAACCACCTAAAACACCGTTGGCGACTTTTGCATGAGCAAGCACCACTCACATTTTCTTCAGAAAATAGACATCCAGTTTAACTTATAATATTTGAAAATGCATTTTAAATAAATATACACATATTTGTGAGCTTATAATCACATGAGTAGATTGTTTTGGTTGTGATCATATTTGTATATACGCATATTTAAGTGAAAAAAAAAGAAAACAGCAAATCATTTAGACCACAAAATCACCTTGTAGTGTCTGAAATTAAAGGGATAGTTCACCCACAAAAAAAAAAAAAAAATTTTGTTTTGATGTTTTAATATGCATAAGCGCAAAGGTTCGATTAGATTTAATAGCTGATTCGTCTACTATAATGATAATTTTATGCTGCTTTTTTAGTCCTTTTTGGATCTTAACAAACTCTGGTCTGCTTTCATTGAATGGAAAACAGCAACACCAACATTCTTCAAAACACCTCCTTTTGTGTTCCACATAGGATAGAAATATATGGGTTTGAAATGACGTGAGGGTGAGTTAATAATGACATTTTTGCATGAGCCATTCCTTTAACAGGTTTTTTACTTTTTGATGCCTAGGACCCCCAAATGTGATGATCCACTTATGGGACCCTCTTCCTAAAAAACAAAGACAACAACAGACAGTATATATTCTAATGTATAAAACCCTGTTTATACTGTGTGATGCTCATATCAAACTTGAACAACTTTTGATTTAGCACATATATGCAGGAGTGCGGGAGCAATTTGAAAGGACTTGTGTCTACAAAAAGTAATGGGACGGATAAAGACATTTCTAAAAAATGATTGTAATGTGCCAGCAGGTAAGACGAGTTCCTCCAGGAGTATGTCTCCCAATTTAACCACAAACCACCCAGAGACATGCAAGTCAAAATCTGCACCTTTATTAGGTTTGCCTTGTTATAGTCGTGGCTTTGCCGTTACCCAGGTGATACATGCGGGGGGCTCGATCGGCCCGCGTCCTGACCTGAATGCAGCTCCATGGATCAGCACCACCCTAATAGAAGAGGCAGCGGCACGTGGCCTTTAAAAGCGAGCCGCGAATAAAGTTCAGGTGTCAGAAGTTCAACTGATTTATAATGGCGAGGCGAGTCTTGATTAAGTGCTGATGTCGCCGGATTCCTCAGTGCACATTTGGCGAATCAAGCCGCGCTGATCCAACAAACAAGACGAATGGCCGAGCGAGTCGCTGTAACCTTTGTGTTTCCCTTTCATGCTTCAACCAATCATGTGCCAGCGGAGGTGCACGGCTCTCTGATTTGTTTAATTTATGGCTTTGCTCGTTGTGTAATGTACGTTTGAGGGTACAGCAGCTTTGGAGGAAAACAAATACAAATGAGAGGTGTGTGTTCTAGTGTGTGTGTCACGGATACAATAATCAGCCATTTTTTAAACCCTGTTCTCCTCACTACCACCATGCCAACATTGCCCACCTGTTCCCTAGTGCAGTGTTTGCTACAGGACCCAGATGTTACATTTGACATCAAGTAGCGAGCCAACACAGTGCCAACATAGTTTCTATATATATGTGAACAACAACAATGAACTTAAAAATCAAACATGATTTTATATTTAATTTTAACAGTTACTTGGCCATCGTCATTGACGATGACTACCACACCTGGAGTCGCAAGTTTGAATCCAGGGCGTGCTGAGTGACTCCAGTCAGGTCTCCTAAGCAACCAAATTGGCCCGGTTGCTAGGGAGGGTAGAGTCACATGGGGTAACCTCCTCGTGGTGGTGATTAGTGGTTCTCTCAATGGGGCGTGTGGTGAGTTGTGTGTGGATCGTGGAGAGTAGCATGAGCCTCCACATGCTGTGAGTCTCTGCGGTGTCATGCACAACGAGTCACATGATCAGATGCGTGAATTGACAAGAGGTCATAAAAATAACATTAGAAAGGCAACAGCGTCACGATTTCTATTTTTACACAGCGATAGGTAGGTGACGTCTATTACTAAAATAAGTTCTTACCATAAAATAAGACTTCATCAACACTGACTGCGTTATATGCCAATAGCTAAGAGTCAAAAATGCTGAAAATGCTGTTATTTTTCCAAAGTTGTAGTGCGTATAACTCCAGAAGTATTAAAGATATCTTAATATCCTTTTAGATACTCATTCAGAACAAACTTTCCTTTTGGCATTTTAATTTCTAAGGTCCTATATGATGAAATCTCAGAGATACGGGGCTCTCAATGTGGCTTCATGTGTAAAATGTTACATTTGTAGTGAGAGTCTACTTGACAGTTCTCGCCTGTGAATTTGGAGCAAATCTACAGGTCAAAAAAATAACCTCAGAAAGGTGGCAGCATCATTATTTTATTTTTACACAGAGATAGGTAAGTCTATAACTAAAATCAGTTTACTTCAGCACCACTTGTTGAACTAGATCCCAATTGTGAGATCCCCAAAATGCAAAAAAAAACGCAGTTTTGTGTAATTTTTCTAAAGTTTGAGTGTCTATAACTCCAGAAGTATTATAGATATCTTAATATCCTTTTAGATACTCATTCAGAACAAACTTTCCTTTTGGCATTTTAATTTCTAAGGTCCTATATGATGAAATCTCAGAGATACGGGGCTCTCAATGTGGCTCCATGTGTAAATTGGTACATTTGTAGTGGGGTCAACATGAAATTTCTCGCCTATGATTTTGGAGCAAAACTACAGGTCAAAATAATATCTCAGAAAGGTGGCTGTGTCATTATTTTATGTTCATACAGAGAAGAGTTGATCTATTTCTAAAATCAGTTGACTTCAGCACCACTTGTTGAATTAGATACCAATGCTTAAAGAGTCCAAAAATGCGGGGGAAAAACAGTTTTCTGTTATTTTTCCAAAGTTGTAGGGGCTATAACTCCAGAAGTATTAAAGATATCTTAATATCCTTTTAGATACTCATTTAAAACAAACTTTTGTTTTTGCATCTTAATTTTTAAGGTCCTATATGATGAAATCTCAGAGATATGGGCCTCTCAATGTGGCTCCATGTGTAAATTGTTACATTTTACCCATATTCGGTGGTCGAAAAATGTGATCATGATATTTTTTATCAAACAAAATGAAGATCTGAAGCTCAAACAATGTTGAAACTAGAAATTTACCTTTATTTATTCACCCAAGAAAAAATGTTGTTCTAATTTGTCACAAATGAAATAGCACCTGGTAAGAGTTGGTTATACTGCCTGTGTGCATTATAAAGTCTTTAAAACGACACCACTAATGTGTTATTGAGGTGAGTAGTTATTTACTATTTTGATGATTTCTTTATCAGCACGGAACATTTAAAGCATGTCAAAACATGTATACGTACGTGTTATTATTTAAGCGACTCAAGACCATGAATACAGTAATACAGGCGTAATGAAACGGTGAAAACGTCTTTTATAGAATATCGCCATTAAATTAAGCAGCATTCATAATCAGCATGTGTGTGAGAGAGAGAGAGAGAGAGAGAGAGAGAGAGCCATGTGGCTGCTGAGTGTCTCTCTCTCTCAAACTGGTGCCCCACCTGGCTGATTAGGCTGATTCGGCGCCAGCCGTACACCCTCACGGCTTGGCCACGCCCTCCTCCTCGTCACAGCAAATAATTAGTTAAGTATACGGTATATAAGTGCTACTCTTTCAAAAATGAATAACAAAAAAATATGCTTTTTTATCCTTTCGCCGCTGTCCCTGCTGAGGTCTGTGCACCTGCCTCTGTATGTGTATGTGCATCACCCACCCTCCCTCCGCGCTGGTGTCTGCTGCCGACAACGTTCAATTATTCTCACCCTTCTTGCAGCACTTGAAAAGGATACATCACAGACTCATTCAAGAGGGGGAAAGGTATAAAAAACAGTAGTGACACAGATCGGTTGCCAGCAGTGTCATTTGTGAATAAACAGTGTGTCAGTCTGGCTGGCCTTTTCTCGTGCGGTTGCAGACAACTACTGTCAGCTGCTGGAGGGAGACGCCACCGCGTTCCTGACAGCTCGTGCTGGTGTGCTAACGAGAGCACACTTAAACCAGCTTTAAGACCAGTGTCACAAATTGACTTTATTAGTAAGGGCCGATACATCAGACTGATCTCACTCTGAAATCAGAAGCAGTTGGTTAACAGTTCTTTAGCTAAAATGTGTCTGTGCTTTCCGATATGCGAAACGCTGCCCCCAGTGGCCAAAACTGTCAAGTGTTCCGGGTGAAATGTCCATGGAGGGGCGCCAAAAGCGAGTTGCTTTCAGCTGTAATACAGTGGAAAGGAATGCATATTTTTAAATACACATAAATACATATTTTATCTGTACCTCTCATCCCAAACCCTAAACTTAATTGATCCATCAGTTGAGTAAAAATGTAACGTTATAGGGAAAAATGCAACCTGCTCTTCACTGATTATGCGAACATGATTATTCCTGACATCCCATGTGATCATGATGGATATTTAAAACAGGATGATATACATTTTTTACCTATTATAAGGGCATCATTTTATGTCTAACCATATATAAACACAGAGTGTGCCACACATTTGTCAGATGCTTTGGTTAAATCGGTTAACTAAAATAAATTCAAATCAAAATCAAAGATCCAGAAGATTTCAGTGGATAAATCCATATATTTTGAAGTGATATGAGACTATTTAAGTCCTTTTTTACTATGAATCTCCACCTTTGACCAGCCCCGACCAGTAGGTGGAGGTATGCAAAAATAATGCAAATTGACAAAAAACAAAAGAAGAAGAAAATGAAAGTGAAAGTGGAGATTTATAGTCAGAAATGTACTTAAATATGGATCTGTTTCTCAATCAAACCTATCATATTTCTGAAGACATGGATTAAATCACTGGAGTCTTATGGATTGCTTTTATGCTGCTTTTATTTGCTTTTTGAGCTTTAAAGATACTCACCCTCAAGTCGTTTCAAACCAGCCTATGACTTTTTGATGAGGGATGAAACGGTTATAATTGTGACTGTAAAGCTCCAAAAGCATATAAAAGCACCATAAAAGTCATTCATATCACTCATGACCCATGCAATAGCATTGTGTGAGGAACAGACTAAAATTTAAGTCTTAATTCACTGAAAATCTTCACCCTTTCGAATCTGGTGCACACGCAATATTTTATTTATCACAATAAATAAACCAACATTTATCCAAAAGTAAGGATTTCATTTCCAATTAAATTTAACATGTATTAGAATAGTCTGAGGAGAGCTTGCTACTTAGTGCGTGCTCCCATTGTCCCGTCTTGAGATGGGAGTGACTAATTGGTCATAATTGTTGGTAATTCCCGCCGTCTCCTTTAGGCCATTCTTGTGTGGTCAAGATAGAGATATCCGTTATTGATGTGACTTTGGCGGCGCGTCAAGCCCTAATTAATCGTTCTAATTTCATCTCACCGTGGCTCTTCAAGCATCAAATGAACACGACTACAGCAGTGAGAGCCATTTTTTAGCTCAAGCTGAGGAGGTTACTCATGCTAATTAGCAGGCTAGCCCGGAGAAGACAAGGGGCCTGAGGGTCACGCCAGAAGAGTCCTAAATACAGCTAAACGGTCACATAATGACCTCAGGATCACATAGCCTTGGCCGTTCTCATTTTCATAATGTATTACACTCAAGTCCACTTGGACACAATAGGACAAGAGCCGATTAGCGAGCGCCGGCCTCAGCCTATGTGCCCGTGCTAAATGCTACTTAGCCTCCGTTTAGTCGCACAGCTCTCTGTGTTCATGAATTTTGGGGATCTTAAGAGCATTATAAATACAATTACTTTATTTAAAGCGATAGTTCACCCCAAAATTGAAATGTTCAACGGAGCAAAGAAAGTTACAGGGTTGGGGAAAAACATAAGGGTGAATAAACGATGTATTTTGGTAAACTATCCCTTTAAAAGTGAATTGTGTTATTTTTTAAGATGTAAAATACTTCCACCTGTCCCAGTTTAATATGTAGACAAATAGAAGCTGTAAATGTAAGCACAGCATTGTTCTAGCGGGAAGCTGTACATCATCGCACCATTAGCTGTGTGCTAACACGGCAACCTCCTCCACCCCACCACCACAGGTTGAGTCCCGTCCTGCACGAGGGTAGGCTCCTCGCCCCTGCCTCCTATCTCCGTGATGATTTAAACAACTTTACAGCTCAAATAACACATGATTTTTAACAGAAGAAATAATGTAAAAGGTTTTATGAAATTATAAGCTTCACATTTTTGCCTTTAAACCCTCCAAAAATGTGCCCCATTGACTTCCATTGTAAATGCCTCACTTTAACCTCGTTAACCTAATTATTATGGCACAAATGCTGTCAATAGAGCTTAACTTGTATTGAATCAGAGACTATTTAGCCAAGACGGGCCACTTCTATTTAAATGAATGGGAGAAATTGGAACGCCCAACCAAGAAGCTCAAGCGCCCAATGGTCAACGGATGTAGAAAGGAAGTCCCGCCTTACAGACAAAAGAGCCAATCGACTTTTAGATACAGATATCGCCTGTCAATCAACTCGAGAACGTGCATGCGTGTTAGCTATACAAGCCGGGATAATTGCATGTTTCTAATTCTAATATTATCACATTTATTTGCTGATTTGACACATGTTATTTGATTGTAATCTTGACCAAGCATTTTAGAGATTTCGGTGTATCCTCCATTCAAGTAGATAGGAGCTGCACTGGTATGACTAGAAATAGCTTCCATAGAGCGTTCAAAAGATGGCCGACAGTGGACTGACTTGCTTGAAAGACTTTGATTGAACCGGGAATATTACTTTAAAGAGAAAACTGTTCGCCAATAGAGTAAAAAAGAAAGAGAAGCAGCAAATATTGTTAAATATTTTGCTTTTTTTTATATGCATAAACTTCACTATATTTTGCTAGATATATCTGAACATTTAAGTTAATTTGCTACACTATGACACTTTTTTATCTTGTTTTAAGGATGGTATTTTTACTGAAAAGAAAGACCAAATTAAGAAAAAAAAAGCAGCACGAAATAGCAGCATTGTCTCAGCCAATGGCGTGAGTTTGGGGCGGGACTATCTGTTTGCCTGACCAATAGGAGAGGGGGGGAGTGTTCAAGAAACCTGTTTGAAAACAATAATTTTGTGCAATTCCATTTGGTGATGCTTGTAGCGCAGAAATGAATCTTTAAGGCAGTGAGAATCCGCTAATCGTATCCCTGACACCTAATCAATTAATTAAATCCCTAATTAAAAGCAAGAGACACAGCCAGGGACTCTGAATATACTCTTGATTTAAACGCTTTACATGCGCCACATTAATTATCTTAGTCAAAGATCAATAATTGATCATGTCATGTTTATTTAATGCGGTTTAATTGAATATTACTCTCTTCACTTTACACACACAGGCCAGAGTGTTTACCACTTATCACCACAGGATAAATATAGCATGAGAACATCCTTCAATAATTGACATTATACAGGTGCTCAGAATACAGCTGCCAGTGGTTGGCATCAGTGTGTGTGTGTTCAGTCGCTCTGTTGCCTTGCTGGAGGGGCAGCTGGGCCGAGGGTCAGGTTGTTTTTGATGGGGGGTTGTTCTGACATGTAGTATGTTGTGAATGCCCGAGTCAAGGTGGTGGCGTGTTCTCAGATCAAAGCTTTCCTCGGCTGCAGTCTCCCACAGCAACGGACAATAACTGGCAGAGGTGAGATTGCTACTGTCTGTTTAATGATGCCCACCAGTGCAGCCGGAGTGTCTTTTGTGCAACCACACAACGTATGTTTGAAACAGCAGGAAAGTCGACGGAACTGGACCGGCGCGTGCAGGTGAAATATCCTCCACACTTAAGCTCTGCACAAAACCAAAAGTCTATCTGCCTTGCTCTCTACTGCCTTCATATGCAGCTCCCTACTAAGGGAGCATCCTAACTGAGAACCCAGCTAACATTTGGTCCCCACAACATTCCTGGAACCTTCTTTTTTGGTTCCAAGAAGGTTCCCGGAGAGGACATGCCAACGTTCTCTTTTGGTTAGCTGTACATCAGTAATATACAGTTCATGTCTTATTCTGATCCATTGTTTAATTAATCATTATAACGGGGGGTTTGGGTATCTCAGCGAGTATTGACAATGACTACCAACCCTGGAGTCGCGAGTTCGAATCCAGGGCGTGCTGAGTGATTCCAGCCAGGTCTCCTAAGCAACCGGTTGCTAGGGAGGGTAGAGTCACATGGGGTAACCTCCTCGTGGTGGTGATTAGTGGTTCTCTCAATGGGGCGTGTGGTGAGTTGTGTGTGGATCGTGGAGAGTAGCGTGAACCTCCACATGCTGTGAGTCTCCGCGGTGTCATGCACAACAAGTCACGTGATCAGATGCGCGGATCGACGGTCTCAGAAGTGGAGGCAACTGAGACTTGTCCTCTGCCACCCGGATTGTAACCGTGCCACCACGAGGACCTACTAAGTAGTGGGAATTGGGCATTCCAAATTGGAAGTATGTTTGATTGAATTCGTCCATTAATGTTATTTATATTTATGAATCATAGTACCACAATGTTGAAAACATAGACTTGAGGGGCGGCTGTGGCTCAGGTGGTAGAGCGGGTCGGCCACCAATCACAGGGTTGGTGGTTCAATTCCACATGACTCCACGTGCTGAAGTGTCCTTGGGCAAGACACTGAACACCAAGTTGCTCCCAATGGCAGGCTAGCACCTTGCATGGCAGCTCTGCCATCATTGGTGTGTGTGTGTGTGTGTGTGTGTGTGTGTGTGTGTGTGTGTGTGTGTGTGTGTGTGTGTGAATGAATCACACTGTAAAGTGCTTTGAAAACCACTAAGCTTAAAAAAGCGCTATATAAGTGCAGACCATTTTACATTTCCTAAAACACTACACCTCATTGTAGGACATTAATGTGCCAATACTGAAGTTAATTATCCCAAATAACCAATGGCTTCAACACAGTCAGGTTTTTAAAATCAATTGATTAAATTATGTTTAATCCTCCAACCTAAACATGCTAAAACTAGTGAAGTGGCTTGTAATTCAGATCAACTTAACTCCCAATTAGCAGGATATGTTTATCTCAATTTGCCAGCAGCTACACGAGAACGGTTAAATGCAGCTTGTAGGTGATCTGTGCAGAGCCCGACCCAGACCAAGGCTAAGTTTGTTGTTGACCAAAGTCAGTGTGCCATGAGCAGGGGTGGACTGTTGCTTTGCTAGAAGCGGAGGGTTTCTTAGCCAAAGGCAATGACCATCCTTTGCCCTGGGCGAAGATATGAGCAATAAAGTGAGCTAGTCAATGCACTGCTGAAAAAGAGCTGCTTCTGCCGAGTGTTTCATTCCTCTATTGTTATTGTTGGTTTTCTACAGAATGAAGAAAATACAGTGTAATACAGAATATACTACATGTTTTTCTTAAGATAAATGTGCCAATAGGATATAGAAAACAAGGTAAGACCATGATGTTGTTGTTGTTGTCGCCAATACAATGATTTTCAGATATGTACCATAGTAATACCATTATTTACATGGTACTATGGTTTTACCATGTTTACTTTTGGACATGTACCGTACAATGGTACTGCCATACTTTTTTGTACACGGCTATGGTAAAACCATGATTCTTTTGGACAATTACCATGGTAACACCATGTTTTATAACATGTACCATTTTATACTTTTTGGTTAGGGTACCATGGCAAAACCATGTTTCTTTAGACATAGTACCATGCTAATACCATGGTTTTTCCATACTAGTACACATATTACATATATATCTATATATACACACCACAGTTAGTTCTGGTCCTCGAATCTGATTGGACGAGAGATGCTCCATGAGCACCGATGGTCTGACATCATCAGCACTCAGACGCTTCGCTGTGCGTGTGTCACTCCGCTTGTGTTCGTGCCGTTCTAAACTAAAGTGTAAGAGCAGTGCAGATGTGTTAAGAGCTACTGTTTGTCTTTTGCTTTGACATTACATATGTTAGCCAGCAGGTGGTGCAAAAGATCATTTTTGTGTGTAAATATGTATGTAAACATATGTAAATATTTTTATATACAACAGCACTACCTGATCGCTCGTATTGCTACTACACTACTAAAGCTAGGAAATAACTTTAAACGGCTTTTAACAAACAACTTCAGCATTAAGGCTCATCACAGCTGAGAGAAACAACAGACTGATTTATTACACAACTCAAAGTCCTCACCTTTTATCGGAGTTTCCACATTGGATACATACTGTTTAAAATGGCGGAGGACATCACTGTTTCTATAGTAAATGACTCTTGTGCACCGGCTACTGTGAAATAGAGAGGAATACCCCCGCTTGGACGTCTATTTTCCACTGAGAAAGCTGATCTTCAGAAAGCTGACAGCATCTCTGCTTGGGTGTGGCAACAGGTGATCGCACATGCTCAGTCTCTCTCTGTCTCTCTCTCCATTTCTCTCTCTCTCACTCACACACACACACACACACACACACACACATTTTACTTATATTATATATATTGACAATTGCCATGGTTACATCATGGTTTATGGAAATGTACTGAAGTAGCGCCATAATGTTCTGGAAATGCACTGTAGTGAAACCATGTTTCTGCGACATTTCCAATGATAAAGCCATGTTTTTTTGAACATACCATGATGGTACCATACTTTTTTTGAGGCATGTAAAATGGTAATTCCATGTTATTGTTTGAAGACCTTGGAGTATCATGCAAATACCATGGTACATGTATATAGGCCTTATTACGGTAAGAAAAGCGCTAGTCAACTAGCCTGATCAGATCCAGGCATCTCTATAGTACCACAAAGTGAACAACCCTTAGAAAGGATCTGGGCGTCACTTATCTCCATAACATAAAACCTCAAACACATTGCAACGTCCTTAAATCTCAGTGCTGTGCAGAACATGTCTAATCACCGATGTGATGAGCATCAGAATCAACACAGGTAATAATATTTCATTTTAAAGTTTATTGGACCCACTATTTCCAAAAAGGCTGTTGTGAGTTTTAAATGGCAGCCTCTCTCTCTATTAAAACCTTCAATGTGTGGCTTTATGTGGTATTGCGCTGTACATCTGGGCACCACATTGGCTTCCACGGTGGCTGGCTGGCTTTGGCATCCATCGTAGGCCCATTACAACCCCAGTCTGCCAGCCTCCAGGAGGCCGAGCGGTGGGCTTCAGGCCAGACCACTCGACTAACCCACTCACACTCTCTTCAACAAACAGCAGCTACACAAACACGAGATGTAGAGAGTCACTGACCTAATACTCATTGAGAGGAAAGGCCAAGGCCTGGCGTGGGCTGGGAAATGTCCTCTGTTGAGACGGATGTGTTGATGTGCGTGAAACCGGAGTTTGAAGCTTCCTGGCTTGAGTTTTCCGTCTGTGATCCAGTGAACGTCGGCGGGTGCCAAACGTCCAGATGTACATTGAATGGGTGACCGTATATTTCAAATGCTCCACCGTTCACCTATTTAAAAATAATTATTATAATAAAATCCAATGCAGGTTTTGAACACTGGTAGTTCGGCTTTGAAATCGCACACATGCCCAAGATATGCAACATACTGTGGGATCACCTTTCTAATGCATTTCTTACCGTTTGAGTATAAAACTCATATTCTTATATTCCTATATAGCATAAGTGTTGTATAGCATACATTTTTTAGATTATCTCCAATTATTCATATGAAAAATCCAAATTCTGTGTTTTCTTTTGTATCACTGTATAATACAGTTCAATTCATTAACATTAAAAAATGCATTCCTGTATATTTACTGTGCATTTTCACATTGAAAGTTAATCAAAAGCTGAATAATGTTGCTTTCAGAGGCTTTAAATTGAGTCACGATGAAAATAAGGTGCATTTTGAACTGTTCTGAGACCAGTGCAGACAGACAGAACACTGGAGGTTAAGTAATGCACTAAATAGGGAGCAAGGGAGCATCCTATAGCTCTCCTATAACTGTTCTGAGACCAGTGCAGACAGACAGCACGCTGGAGGTTAAGTAATGCACTAAATAGGGAGCAAGAGAGCATCCTATAGCTCTCCTATAACTGTTCTGAGACCAGTGCAGATAGACAGCACACTGGAGGTTACGTCATTCACTACATAGGGAGCAAGGGAGCATCCTATAGCTCTCCTATAACTGTTCTGAGACCAGTGCAGACAGACAGCACACTGGAGGTTAAGTCATGCACTAAATAGGGAGCAAGGGAGCATCCTATAGCTCTCCTATAACTGTTCTGAGACCAGTGCAGACAGACAGCACACTGGAGGTTAAGTCATGCACTAAATAGGGAGCAAGGGAGCATCCTATAGCTCTCCTATAACTGTTCTGAGACCAGTGCAGACAGACAGCACACTGGAGGTTAAGTCATTCACTAAATAGGGAGCAAGGGAGCATCCTATAGCTTTCTATGCATCAAAGTGCGTTCACTCCTAAAATCTGATCAAAAGTTCAGTTTCAGATGATGCAATGGTGATATTTGGATCACTCAACATGTTTGACACACATGGGACATGATAATCAGCACATAGATTCAGACTTTTATAATGCAAAATTTTATTTTAACACGGTTGGCAGTGATTGGATGATGATGATGATGATGATGATGATGGCCATTACTTATAATCAGAATTATTTATTCAGCTTTACAGAAAATCAGCTGTAACGTCTGTAACGTCTCAACAACATGAATAACCAACACTCCTGGACACATAATAAACAATTTGATTCAGAAAATCAGACTTTCTATAGCTTGGTATAACTTAACATTTCACAACTTAGTCCCGATGTCCACATATGTGGACATCAATGTATAGGATTTACTCTTGGCTGCAGAAATGGTTTATTTATTTTTCTGCTCGTTTATTTGGTGCTACTAGTCGCAAATTATAAAGGGAAATGGAAAATGCACACATCAGTCACGTTTGGGTCTCAGGAGGATTAAGTGAAGTTTCCGTCTGATCGAACCAGCTACAAAACTACCAAATACTTAACCAATTCATTGGTTAGAAAGAAAATCATGTTTTTTTTGTAAAATGATGCATGCAAAAACAAAAGTGCACCTTCATTTAAAATCTGCCTTAATCTGAGATTACTTAGAATCACCCAATATTGCAAACTCCAAAAAAATGGATGTTGTTCTCCATGGCGGTGCTTCCAAATACAGTTTCACATGCTTTTATAAAAGAGAAATCTTTATTATTTGAAATAATGTTAAATGCATGTGTAAATCAGCCATTTTTTTTTCGTGTTTCATTTCTGTTTGTGATATGACTGTGTAAAAATGCCTTTAATTATCCTTTGATGTGAATATGTCTAACATGTGTTGAAATCAATTTAACGAATGATCCATTTATACATTTTCATTCAGATCGGACACTCTTTAGAGCACTGGATTTGTGCTTTATTATGTGCATTGCTGTTCCCATGGTTATGCAGGATTATTTGAAACTGGTGAAATAATGAGGACGACAAAAAAAAAAAAAAAAAAAATATTGTGATTAATTTTTTATCTTTTTTACAGAAACGAAGATTTACATCAAAGAGGGATACCGCAGGGGGTGGACTCGAAATTTCTCAGTAATCTGTCAAAACTGTACAGCATTTTCAACAAGCAGCCTCTGGTTACCATGGAAACATTTACCCTGTCTCCAACACTGTCACATCTTAATGGGTTTAAAAAAAAAAAAAAAAAAAAATCGAATGATTTTTCACCTAACTGGATGAGAATGTGAGAATGTTTCGTTTCATACATCAGCGTGTGTTTGATGTAAGATCCATTTCATGATGCTACTCCGATCAAGGATGTTCTTTTTAGAAACTAGAGCAAGTCTCTCCGCGGGCTTTTCTCTCCCAGTGCATTTTGTCGTCTTGAAACGTGTTTCATGTGTACTGCGATCATATCCAGTGATTTCTGAGTGAGGTAATATGTTGGAACAAGAGCATATGGACTTTTAAGAAAGATCAGCACTTCATATGTATGTTCATCTTAGCAGAATTACTCAACCATTTCCATCCCACAAATTAAAATACATGTCATTCGTAAAGCGATGCTAAAGGGGCTTCGGTGACTACGCTGCGGGATAAGGCACGTGACAGTCAGGCTTAGCTTTGCCGTTTACACTTGTCATCTTGTGTAATTATTCACATTATAATCCACGTTTCCTCACACTGACCCCTGTGCGTCAATATAAATAAGAGGTTGACAAACCAATGAAGTCCCGTACGCTGCGACATCAGTCTCTCGCTGTAAACGTGGCTGGAGACAACTGGTGAAAAATGTGAAAATGTGAAAATTAAAATGCAAATCAAGTCTCCTCAGATGCTCCGAAGACTCAAAACGAAAAAAAAACATCAACACATCTTTCAGTCAGGCTTGAATATGCCCCAAGATGCAACACTCTAAAGTGGCTAAGTGGCCAAAGAAGAGTTTTCTGGTTAAGTTCCCCGTGCCCCATTCATAGTCCCAGTAAAGTCTTTTGAATCAGATTGGGCACAGTTGTGAAGTTCCTGGCCCGTACAAAAGAGTCCCAGGTAGATCGGCGTGGACATCTGATGGAGGTTTGACAGTAAGTTGTTTAAATTCAGAAATCATTCGATTGATTGTGTCGTAACTACATTTACTGGTGCCAGCGCTAAAGTAATGCTGCATTTCTGCATTTTGAATTTGAAGTGGTCCGTTGCAAATTAGGAACCTATGTGGGCCGTATCCATGACTGGACTTCAATAGAAGCGGACAGAAGTGACACGGCAACGTTTGTTATTCTGTGCATCAGAAGAGGCTGGTTAAGGTGCTCTGCGAGGGACTCCGGCATTCGTGAATGTCCAGGCTGCCTGGCACAGAGGTCAGTACGGAGGTGACGGTGGGCATGGTGGGGTTCGTCAGGTCTGTGAGGGTGGTTGGGGTGCTGGATGGGCTCATAGAGGCGTTGGAAATCTCCGAGGCGGGTCCAGAAGGCGTTCCTCCAGGTAGGGTCGACCCATCGGAGGCCTTATCGATGCCCGTGTTCTCCTGGCGCAAGAGGTTCCGTCTGAACTTGGCCCGAGCGTTCTGGAACCAGACCTGTATATACGATATAAAAGAGTAGCAGCCATTGAGACACGTGACCATGATTTGATTCAAAGGGGACAAACAGTAGTCTCATCAAAGACGTCTTTGTTTTTCGGCAATGATAATTAGCGCTTTGAGATTTACTTCTTAGTTTCTGCTCATGAATCTTTTGTTTATTTCATTTGATCCCCTGGTTGCTTCGCTTCGTAGCAAACTACATTTTGTTTTTCCTGATTCAATGATAGCTGACAAACAGCTGTTTCACGAGCCTTTTATTTCCAGATATGATCTAAAACTTCCGCTTCAATTCCGCTTTCATTATTTGTGCATGTAATTAATTCAGATTTCTCGCCGTATCTGTGTTTTTCTCTGCCTTCGCCCTTATTCAGAACTAATTATTATCATTGCATTGAGCAGATAATGGATATTCATGCATATGAACTAATTACATAAATGTGATTACAATCTTATTTATTTCTAATCTAGTCTAATTTGTGCTGAAGTGAAAGTAACACTGTTTTCTGTATTTGCAGCGCTTGAACGGTCTCTTATTTAGCACAACATTTAAGTTGATTAAGATGTAACATGGTCAGAATTAGGGCCGAGTATAAACAGATTTTCGATGCATCGTGATGTTTATTTAAATCCCAAAAGCAATGGGAGTACATCACCTGCGCATGCGACCAAATTTTGTGCCTTGCAACTAAAAATGGTCTGTGATTAGCAACTGGCTGGTAAATTTTCCGATTTTACTCATTCGTTTAACGTCTCTTTAATATCCTTTCTGTTCTTTACAGTCAGTTGTTGATCAAAATCAACAAAAAAATCAAACATTTATTTGTAATCACACAGAGCACGGATGCAGTAAAGAAGCTGCGTGAAACAAAACACTTCCGAGAGACGCTCGCTGAACTGCCGCTATTCTTAAAGAGACAGTACCATTTTATCACTTTGTCTACATTGCAATGTAAACACCAAAATTACAGTAGTCGGTACAATACCAGTGGAATTTTGCAGTTCTCGAATACCAATTTCGATACCACAGCAAAACTTTGCTAATATGGTAATGTGCCATCAAACACACTCCTTAAGTCTATTTAAAGTTGCATTTTAATGCAAGTAGTAAATTAAAAGAAATGCATATTTCCTTCAAGTGTTTCTCCATTAAGTATGCATTGCTTAATCTGCTTTATTTTGTCCCCATATCCTTTTTTTTCATTTTATTTAATTTTTTCATTAAGAATTCCATGTTTTAAATTTTCATTTAATTTAATTTTAAAAATGGCGTCTAATCAAATTAATTCTTAAAACTTTTAAAAACTTTAAACAAGTAACAAAACAACAATAACTTTTCAACATATCATTGCATTTTTCCCCCTTTTATTCTGTACAACAGCACTGATGCTTGTGATATATTGCTTATTTATTATTATTATTATTATTATTATTATTACTACAGTACTATAGTTCACTGCATGTCCCAGTATGATCGTTAAAGTACAAGTGTTGTGATTTCATTATATAAATATATAGTCTACATGTGCCGTGCACTTCACAGTGGATTAGTGCTCTGCTTTGTCATCTCATACAACACGAATGATTCTCATAGTCTGTGGAGTTTCCAGTGTATGAGCGGTCAGATTTATACATTAATTTAAAGCACACGGCTCGAATGCACACTAAGATTGCAGCATTTCATGGTTTAATAATCTCACTAGGACATATCCCGATTTTAAGTTAATTAATTGTTCATTTCGGTGTAAAAGGAGTAAAATAGCACTCGCTCAAATAAGAGTGTGAGCAGTTGTGTGTCAGACAGATAGCGTGCGGGCATCGAATTGAGTCGGTGCTTGGTGCCATCGGTACTGTAGAAACACTGGTATCGTTACATCTTGTTTATTTTAGTACTGGCTTGGTACCGATACTTTTAACAACACTAGTACATATGATGCATGGAAGCAATCGTGTGTGTGTGTGTGTGTGTGTGTGTGTGTATGTGTGTGTGTGAGCAATATAATAGTATGCAATAAAATATACAAATAAATGTACAATTAACAGCATTAGCTCAGAAAGATTGTCTTTCATATGTAAGCAAAATTGACATTATATCTGAAATGTGCCCAAATGAGTCTGAATTGAATTTAGAGCTTGTAAATCATTACTAAATCAAATCAGGGAATCTGCATCAGTACCCAGCACTAGTCAGAATACTAATACCTCATTCTCATTGCAAAGTTGCATGTTATCGCAGCGAGCCGCAACCGTTATCCTAATTGGAAGGAAGTGTCTGACCTGTAGTACTCGCTTGGTGAGACCTGTTTTCTGGGCCAGCTGTTTCAGATCCTTGGCGTCAGGATTGTGATTGATGGCAAAATACGACTTCATGGTCCTCAGCTGATGATGTTTAAAAGACGTTCTCATGCGCTTTGTCTTCTGGCTGGTGCTGTACTGAGAGTCTCTGTCCATCGGATCGCCATCATTTTCATTGCAACTCAAAGCTGTTTAAATCAAACACACAGTAGGACGGTAGATTAGCTCATGCTATGCGAACCAAAATGAGAAGATTTCAAGTTTATTATAGTCTACTACTGCAAAGGAACCATTTATTTGATTGACAAGTTGTTCAAATACGCAGTGGTAGCGTAAGTGCTGTATTAAAAAGGACTAAAATAAAGGGTTCTATAGTAACAGTCTGTCAGAGATGCAGAATTCTAAACCTTATGATGTCATAATGGAATCATTTCACATGGTCGTTTCTTACAATAGTGTCAGATTCAGTGTCATAATGCACAACGTAATGCATCAGACGACTATGAGGAGGCGCCTTACTTGTATTAAATAACAGGTGCCATAATCTTGCTGTGTTTGCATGTTACTGCAAATATAATGTTCTGCATTATGCTGTACCCTTGCATCATTTTTTAAGGTTGTTTATTCTCAAATAACACAGTAGACACTTGTTCAATGGAAGGATATATTACATGTGTTTTAATGTTTTTGAAAGCTGTGCAGCATGCCACATTTAATCGTGCTTTTTTATTTCAGTTTGTGTGTCATCTTCATGTTCGGTTGTGATTTTTAGTGCATTTAGAGCTAAAAATAAATATATAATCTGCCTTAAAACAGCCTCGGCACTACCGGTTTTCATTGCGATCCCATCCCCCCCCCCGGATACGGCCATCCCTACTTCTCTGTTGTTGTTGTTGTTGTTGTTATGAATTGTGTTGGATTCAATTGTGCAGTAGCCCACACAGTGCATCCGTGGACACGAGCGTTTAGGAGATAGGCCTGTCTGAATGTGTCAGAAATGCGTTTGTGCCAGTCCAAATACTTGGCTGAAGTTTAAGTGTTGGTAGACGCATGACAGTTCTCTGACAACTACAGATATTAGTCATTGAAAACCATCTGATCAACACTTCAGATAATTAACCTTGAATGCTTACGATGCTACACATGGCGGACACATGTTTCCTCCTGATATAAATATGGCCATTGAGAAATGCTGTTACCTTTACCACGATGACAGCAGTCAAAAACAATCGTCAGGATTATCCCTGTTATGATAATACAGCATAAGTCTTAATTGTTCTTAATGGTCATGGATTGTTCTTTTATTTGTGCTGTTGTTTAAAGTGTGATCTGATGGGGGCAGTAATGATCTGACTCATGAGCTCTTAGTTTCAGAGAGCAAGACACACTGAAGTTCACTCACTCTTCTGTAAGGAGTTGCACTGATTTCCAAAAGTTTCATTGACTTTTTGTATTTTTTATTTGAAGTGCATGTGCTGTTGGCTATTTCTTTTGAAGCTGGGTTACACACGAGCAAGAGGAGAGACAAGAAGTGTTGCAAGTGTTTGCAAACTTCAATCAAAGATCATTAAGACTTTAAGATTTAATAAGCAACCGACTTTAACTTTGATGCTAAAATGAGCTGTATAAAATCATGGAATGTACCTGTAAAATCACTGCATGAATTGCAAAGTGGATATAATTTTAGGATCGATTAATAAAGTACATTGACATACGCTAAATGAAGTGCACACTGTCTAATGAGCAATGTTTGCATTTCGACAAAGCTTTCAGATCATGCTCAATGTTTCGATCTTTGCATCCTGAGAACAATTAAGATCGAAATGCAAAAACGAAACATATGTTGCACTTCTCTTTATCTTTGTTTGATTTGAGAGATGACTGAAGATATACAGGAAGTGATGATTATTCATGATCAAATTCTTAATATCAAATACTGTTGATTAAAAGGTTGTCGGTCCAGTAATAAGGGTCACATCGCAAAAACAGTTCGATTTGCATGCTTTTTTTTGTTTTTTTTGGTTTGCTTTATTGAGCACGTGTGTAAAATCTGGTATTTTTGGCAATGTACTCAAATATATAATAAAAGAAAAAAAACGATTTTTTTTTTAATTTTTTTTCTGAAAAAAAAGCGCTTAATTTTCTCGCTCTGTTTTCTTTCTTTCTATCTTTCTTTCTTTCTCATGCTCGTTCTTTCTCCTTTTCACTACTATTTAATCTTCTGGAGGTCCCGACTGGCATCTAAGCCATTTTCCACTTGTCAGTCTCTGTAGTCGTCATCATTGCTCTGTTTGGTCCTCAAGCAGGGACCCAAATGCCCCGCTGAGTTGCCCGAAATGCCCGAACGCACAAGTCACGTTGTTCCCAAATTGTTCAGCACGAGCTCGAGTGTTTAGCAGTATCAATTATTTACAAAAGTGGTTAATAAAATATGTTGCCAGTAGTCAATTTGCACTCACACGTTGAATTAGTTTGTTAATATATATAGTAAATTTAATACGCAAGGTCACCTCTGAAATATTTTGTCTTTTGGGATGAACCGCCTTTCAAATAAACAACATACTAAAAATGTTTGAAGAGTCCATTTAAACTCTGTATTATCGTAAAGGATGAGGAAAATTATTTTTAATCGTCAAATGCATATTTTATTTCATATTAAATGTGCCTTTTTAACTTTAGATGTCTGGCCTTAAACGAATGAGAACGAGCAAAAAAAAAAAAAAAACACAATAATGAAAATTTACATTTTTGCTTAAACATTTAAACAAATCGGTTTATTTTTCCAGTTAGACCTGCTATTAAACATGCAATTAAATCACCCACTGACGGATTTATTTTTTTTATTTTTTTTCATTTTCAGACGCCTGACTGATCAGAAATCCGCACATGTGACCTGCTCCATCACTTTGAGTCACTATGACGCATTAATACCTTTTAAGTTTATGCACTTGTGAAAAAAGTGCTGCGATTTAATTGATTTATACGATGCAACATTTAAATGATTATATCTCGATAACGGTGTGCATGCACAAAAACAAATGCACATTTAACAAATGTGTTCAAAGTAACTCAAAATGTTAAAAGCACGTCATAATTAATTACTCATTTAATATGTATGTAGTATAATTGAATTGTCCAAAAAAAGTGGGAATACTGTTTAAACGAAACTTCACTGTACTTCTGTAAAATGCAAAATTGTATTTATTTATTTTGCTTTTTTTTGTCTTGCTTTTTAAAAACCACTGATACTATTTCATTCACTCAAAACTTACCAAAAATTTATAAACGGAACATTTGAATCTGCAGTGTGCCAACAAACTCGCGCTCTTAACGAAAAGTTTTGTGGGACGACTTACTTTTGACCCCCAATATCAGGCATTTCAGATAGTAATAGCCTAATATTGAATTGTGCATGAAGCTCTAATTAATATTAAGATTAAAACAAGTGTAGGCTAATAATATAAAAATTATCTAAAAATAGAGAACGTGACCAGTAACACCAAAAAACAAACAAAAAAACAACAACAAGTGTGTGATTGCCTCACCTGCATTGTATGCCGCTAAATCCGCTCCGGGCCCCGGGCTCTTCCTCTTTCGGGGCCGGCCCTTCTGCACGGTGTTCACGCCGTTATAATAAGACAGTCCTAGAGGGCCCGTGGTGCCCAGTCCTTTATTAGGCGCTACATCCGTGTGATTGAAATGCGCGGGGAAGTCTCCCTGGATGAGCGTTTCAAAGTGTAGCCTGCAGTACACAAGACTGTCTTTCATGCCGAAGTGGTCCCCAGTCGTCAGCATTTTGTTGCAAGTCGTGCAGGTGAAACAGTTCAAGTGGTACACCAAATCCCTGGCCCTCATGACCATTTCCGAGGCCGAGATCCCGAGGTGGCACCGGGCACATCTCTGCACCGAAAACCTTCTGCGGGAGAATAGAGCAGCTGTGACCTTTCAGCACTTCAACCTGAGAGCTGGCCCAACACTCACGAGCCTGACATTACATGTGCTGGTTCAAATATCGAAGATAACTCTGAAATGGGCTCAGGAATCGTCTGCAAGTGCTCAGTTGTATCTATCTGGCCGTATTTAGACATCCGGTTTAAAAAAATAAAAAAATGCACAAATCGAGCAATCACGTCTGGCCAATAATCACGTCCCGAATAATAACTAAATAGCCTACAATTGAGATTGACGTGTGCTGTGGCCTCATTTGAACGTGGAAATGGGGAAAGCCTTCACTTACATGATTATCTTAATAGGCCCCTCACATCCCTTTTAGTCAATTGTATAATGACACATGCACACTCTGCACAATATCTCCCAAACATCAAAACATTCGGCATTTTTCTACAGATTTTAGAAAACGTTTTTAGAAAAGTCAATTGCGTGCAACTTTTGAGCTAAGTAGTTTCTGGATCAATCTGATTATTAAATGCTATAATGACGACCAAAATCAATACGGAAAAATATCACCAATCGGCATTTTTCTAGTTATTAATAATAATAATAATTATTATTATTATTATTTACAAAGCAAATGTTCAACTTAACGTTTATTTTTATTATGTATAGCATATTGTATAATCATGACCAAAATTATTTCAAACAGCAAACTTGAAGTCGAATTCGCCACGTCGTTTTAGGCTATTGTGACGAACTCTCGCGAGACTTCATTGCGACTATCGCAGAAATAAAACGGGATTTCTCGTTTCTTTATTTTTTCTTTCTTTCTTAATTCATTTATATATTTTTTAACCATCAAAGGCCATTGTTCTGTTTTAGGCAAAGGAGATACACTAAGATAATAGGCTACTACTCTTGCGTTATGTGTTTTCTCACCTGTAATAGTCCTCTTTACAGTAGATGCTTCCGTCTTTGCTGAAGCAGGTGAGCTCAGACTCCAGGTTGAGTTTACACTCGCAGCACTTCAGACAGCGCATGTGCCACTGCTTGTCCACGGCGAGCAGGTAATACCGATCGGAGATCTTCCCTCCGCAGCCCGCACATAGAGCCACCCGGTCCCCGCTGATGGACGGCATGTTCTGCACACACACACACACACACACACACACACACACACACACACACACACACACACACACACATATGTTAGTGCGGCTATCCTTATGAGGACTCTCATTAGACATAATGATTTTTATACAGTACCAACTATATATTCTACCCCCTAAACCTCACAAAAAAAGCTTTCTGCATTTTTACATTTTCAATAAAACATCGTTTAGTTTGATTTATAAGCGAAGGGGACACTATGTCCTCATAAACCACATTTATAGCATAATACCCTTGTAATGACCAGTATGTAACTTAAAAAATGTCCTTGTAAACCAGGCAAATCCGTACAGTCTCTCTCACAATCGCGCGCGCACACACACACACACACACACACACACTCAAACACTGTGTTTATCCACTATTATACAAATGGATTGAGATTCGATGGGCACTGAGTTGAGTAACGCACTATCATGTGCATGTGCTGATTAAATAATAATAATAATAATAATAATAAGCTAAAAAAATAACAAATACTACTAGTATTCACTTTTGTATGGTATGGGAGGGGCGTAAGATCTAATTCAGTAAATAAATTGCCTGATCCTGTAGCCTGGCATCCAGTGAACGGAGTGTTCAAGAAAATATTTTTAACTGTATTTTTATTATTTTCTGTGCAAACTTGTGATATTCTATATATGCAAAAATAATTATAACTTCGCAGTGTGACACATAATGTGTTTACATTCGTTGTGTGACCTTAGAAACACTACATACATGTACACATATGCTACACATGATGTCTTATACAGACACGCGCTCAATATGATTCAAATCAATGAATTTTGAGAAAATATCTGTAGAGACAAAAACAAGAACTAACGGAACACAAAGCGCCCGCAGCTCTTTATTTGTCATTTTGGACTTGGCATTGTCTACATTTTGGTGTGCAAACTTTAAATATTAAAGTAGTCCGTTTAAAGCATCATTGGTGCAATGTTGCCAAACAAACCTATAAAAATAAAACGCGTTTTGTCAATATAGATATATTAGGCTAAATTATATTTAATAACGTCAATTAAGGCCCAAAACAAGGTCAACATTGCTTATTTTGCACGTAATGCCATCTGATTATTTTATTCATAAGCAATGCATTTTATTAGTATTACAACATAGAGAAAATAATTACTGGTTAAATTTATATATGACAATTTTAAAGCGTCAAAGTTTAACGGCATTGAATAAGCGCCATAAAAACAAAACAAAATAGCTATATTTCTGGAGCTGATGTCGCGTTATTAGCATGCATAAATCCTCACACAATAATAGCATCAAATATTTAAACAAGTAATTATAATGCACTTTGTGCATTGTCTTCAATGCCTCAATTATCCATAAATGTTTTTTGAATATCCGCAGTCATGTCGAAATTAAATCGGACTTTATATGCCGTTCCCAATCGGGTAAAGTTAATCCAAAACTTAAAATGACTAGATGTGCGTTTGCTAAATAGTGTTGGCTATCTTTTAGCTTTCGGTGACTATTCGAAATGCACCCATGACAAAAGATCACATCAAAATGCGTTGAGGAACAGGCCTGGACCGCGTTTCCCAAAAGCATCGCGAGCTTAAGTTGATCGTTGAGACCACTGGCGCCAATGGCTTCTACCATCTACTTGGGCTTACGATGCTTTGGGGAAACGCAGTTCAGGATATTTTGGCTTCGCAGAAGTTTGAGGGTTGTTTAAATGGACAAGAGCGCAATCACGTCTTTAAGCCTCTCCATATCACGGTTTGAAGAACTGTTCGGTTAACATGGGCTGTTAGGATTGGCATGCACGCGCCCGGAGCGAGTGGCATTGCTTTCCTCCTACCGTCTCTGTTTCCCCCATATCTATGGCCGAGCTGATAGTCGCCGAATCGCTCTTTCCTCTCCGCTCCATTTCTTCCATAACACCATGCATCTCGCCTCCAGGCAGACCGTGGAAAAGCATCGTTGCCGCAGATGAGAGCGAATAGCACGTGTTTCCGTCAGATCTGCAACCCAAGATTTCCGTGAGACGCACTTCAAGCCCCGTGCAGTTCATATGACCTCTCTCTCTCATGAAAGATTTCCCGTGTGGAGAATCGGAGTCCTCTAGTCGTTATTCGTTTATCAGAACTGTCAACTCCGTGTTCCGAAAGACTCTTTTGAAATGCATCAATGTCTCACACCGCAAATCACGCACCAAGTACAGAGAGACTGGCACAGCCTATGTGAGCATTCCCGAGCTTTGAGGACATACCAGCTCTACATGTGTGCCACAGGACCCTCCTATTTCTTCGCGAGTAACTTTTAGTTAACACATTTTGCACATGCGTTTGTCAGTGCAGAATCTCAGGAGTTTTCTTGCTTCTTGTCTCTTCAGAAATCAGTCTTGGAACATGACCGATGCCAGTCTGAACACAAAATCCGGTGTTGCATCGCCGAAGGGAAACACACACACACACAAACACACACACACACACACATATATAGGCTATATTTATATATAATCCCCAAATGCCTGGGAAGAACAACCACAATGACGATTCAGATTCTGCAAGTGGTCATATCTTCGTTCTCGTCTCTTCACCTCCTCCAAGGCAGTTTGTCATCACACACACACACACACATACGCACACACACACACACGCGCGCGCGCGCGCACACACACACACACACACACGCACGCACACACACACACACACACAACTGTCCAACTTCAGTAGGCTTCAGCTTGGATACGGGGGAAAGGCAAATTGTTTTCTGTGGCTGCTCTGTCATAACAAATGTTTTCTGTGAAATGAGCCTGTTGTTGTTGTTGTTGTTGTTGTTCGTCCCGGATGCCGCATGTAAGTCATCGAGCAGGAGGAGGAGATGAGGACAATTTTGGTTTGTATAATCCAGTGAAGACAGTGAGATAAAGGCTGATCCAGCCCTTCCCTGCGCTCTTCCCTCTCCAAACGTGCGCAAACCCAACGCGCCTTTTCTACCGGGACTTTGACGTCACGCCGTTCCGTTCGTGATTATTGGCTGATCGGACTCTTGATATACGCACAGTATCGAATTGAGGCAGGGATATGTGTGTCAAGCGGAGCGAAATTGATGGTAACTCAAGACTTTCTCAAATTATTATTATTATTATTATTATTATTATTATTTTCCCCCCGGCCGGTGTTTAAATGTCAATTGCACATTTTAGAACTAAAATCAAATTCTTCTGCAAACGTAAACAAATTGTTTATTGTGAGTTTTGAGGATAATTAAATTTGCGACTTTTTTTATACACATACTTTCGGGAACCGGACTTTCGTCCTTGAGAAAGTTTTTTATTTTATCAATTTTATCAGCATATTTACTGGATTGGATGCGGTATAGAGCTAATGTGAATATATATATTTATATATATATATATATATATATATATATATATATATATATATTTTAATTATTATATATATATATATAATATTATAATAATAATAATAATAATTAAAAAAAAAAAATATATATATATATATATATATATATATATATATATATATATATATATATATATATTAATTATTATTATTTATATATATATATATATTATTATTTTTTTTATTATTATTATTTTTTCTAAAGTGGGTCGATCCCATTCTGTGCGCATTTATCTGTTTGGTTGTCTCGGTATTAAACAACACCAGTTTCGGACAAACTGGTCTAAACAAAAGGATCTGGAACAGCGAAATATAGTGTTTTACGTCTCTGAAATACTGACAGCATTGACTCTACACAGAGTACCAGCGAGAAGTCCAATTAACATCAGTGTCACGCTGAAATCTGCTGTTTCATCACCCTAACCCTGTTTCTCACCCCCTTTCAAATTGTATTGTTTGCAATGTACTACAAAAAACAACTTGTCTTAAAAATTAAGCTTCCATTAATATATTGTCTTTTTAGATCTCTCTCTCTCTCTCTCTCTCTCTCTCTCTCTCTCTCTCTCTCTCTCTCTCTCTCTCTCTCCGACAGTCTCATTGAGGTGAGTGTTTGACAAAACACTTATATCTCGGATCATCCTTTATTAATGGCAGCCCTCTATTGTACCTGTATGGACTGCTGTGAGCCGCTGGTTCTAAATCCTAAAGGTCATGTGTTTGTTTCACTTATAGTCCATCCAGCATATATGTGATGAGTCTAACACATATCTCATGTCTGTAGTGGAGGAAAAAACGGGCAGATTAGATTTAGGCTTTTCAGACTTTTCTTAAATGTCCTACTACAGTATGCGTTTCAAACTCATTATTTTGGCCCATTTAACGCGATTGTGTTTTCAGCTGCTCATTTAAGTTTTTATTTTTTATTCTAAAAATCCATGAAGCACTTTTATTATTTGGCGCTCAGAACTTAATTGGCGGGACAGTTTTAATTTCGGGCCCTCAGAAAAAAAAAAAGAGAAAAAAAAAAAACCCCAGTGGGAAAATAATTTCACACAGCCACCACGTGACTCGTGTTATTAACAAATAGTGTATCAATCGATTTAAGTGCACGCGCACTATATATATGCTCTATTATCAATTGGTGTAGACATTATTTTCTAAAATGGTAGAAATGATCTGCATTAACATATGTTTGGGATTTACAATATAATATGAAGTGCATTTAACGAATAAGCACTTTATATGAGTAACAGTTCCCTGAAAATGATTGCTCGAAGATCTGCTGTCGGTTCCCCTTTTGATTCGCAGCTCATTGGCGCGCGAGTGCCCGCATCAAATAATACACAAGTGACGTCAGTTATGGGGAAAATATATAATTACAAATTATGCACACGTTATAAAATTTCAGGAAAGTCATTCTGTTTACATTACATTAAATGCAATATTGACAGACTTTGTGCAATGTTTAAAGAACTTTTAATAGAATTGAGGAATAATGTATGGATCAGAATCAGATAACGGATGTAAAATTGTAACGGGAGCCTGATAATTGTTCAAAAAAGCTTCTGCATGCTCCTGAAGTAGGATCTGGATGTAAGAGTGTTTTCAAGCTGGATGGCATTAACTGTGACACTATATCAGCATGTGTCTTTTAAATAAAGAGTTGGCTTTTTGACAAGACCACGAGCCGGACAAACACACCAAACACATTGCTGAAAACGTATTATGGCGTTGTGTATTTTACCCCAGTTCTTTAACTGGAGAAGATGAAACGTGTGAGTCAGTTGTAGATTATTCTGGTGATGATCGTTGCTACTTTGAGGATGCAATGCACTCGTAGGGTGACACAAGATCCGCTCATTGAATAAAGTCGCAACATGTTCGCCTGCGTGGATCACGTGACCCATTCATCTCTTTAAGAGGAACATTACTTGTATTACATTTTCTAACACCTGTATATTCCTGAGTGACATTGGCCAGTTTATGCTTGAGAGAGAGAGTCTGTGAGAGAGAGAGAACCCACCCCAAATATGCCACACTGTCCCATTGTGGGAATCCCCATAAACGCCAAATATTTAGGGTTGTCCGAAGAAAGGAAAATAATTGAAATGCTATCCACTCCAAAAACTTTGAGCCCGTCACAAAAGAAACAGGTGCTGTTTATAGACTGACAAATATACCAATGAAAAGTAATTTGCCACAGCTCTGGCAATCACAGTTGGGGCCTATTAAGCTGACTTTTCTTTATAACAGTAGCTGAATCTTTTAGTAGCCTATATCGGGGTATAACAGACAGATAGACTGTTCATAAAAAAAGTACCCACTGCATTGAAGGGCACGCGTTAATATTAAAGTTTTATTGCACAAATATGAAAAGGCATGTTAGGCTGCCAAATCCTTATGCAAATGAAATCCTGTGTAATACCGTTAATTGAATACATGCATATTTATAATGCGCGCGCGCTCTCTCTCTCTCTGTCTAGAATAATGTTGGCTTATACATTAAACATGTCGGAGCGGGATATCTCGAGGCGTGTGCGAAATATGATATTTCACGAATCCGTCAAATCAAAAAGATCAACTTTAAAAGGACAAAATACAGACCCTCTCAAATTTAAAAAGCACCTACATTTTCCAGCGTAGAATTATTCAGCAGTGTTGTGGCATTTGTTTTCTGTTCTTTAATTCAAGCTGTTTTCTATTAGGTGTGTCTAACAATGTCTGTATAATTCATAAATGGTTGCTTCATATCCCTCAGTGCAGTTTCAGATCAAATAACCGGAGCTCACTGTTTAATATGGTTTGTTCTCAAACACCGGAGAAACCGGGCGCGTTTAGTCTGTCTCTCCCCGTGATGCTCCGATCAAACGGCGCGCACACCACTGATATTCATGCGCTGATATTTGGGACTTTCGCCAGGAACGAATAGATCCGCAGTCCCGACAGACTCTCTGTGAACGGATCGTTATTCATTCATCCAGTAAGAACTGTGGAAGCTATTGGGGTTTAAACCCTCCAATAACAGTCGTGCGTCAAAAGGACGTTCTATATGAACACGTGACACTCTAAAGATTAAAAAATGATACATTTTGAAAGACAGATGAATGAAAAGTAACCATTCTAAATAGAGTAAATGGAACGAGTCACATCCGCACATGGTTCAGTCTCTCTTGGCTGTTTTACACTAGCATCCCCTCAGCTGTGATTTTAGGCTTTTTCGCAGCACTTCTTCTTAACCTGTTTATGAGTTCAAGGTTTGCACTTTACCTTCTGATTCTTCCCATGAAACCAATAACATCCTCATCTTCACACTGCTCCTCACGGGGACGTTTAAGAGGGCAGATAGGAAGTGTTTATGTTGGATTATTGCCAATGTAAAAGATAGGCTATATTATATAGATATGCATATCAAAACAACAACAACAACAATAACGCATACATAAATCTAATGCATGTCTATGAACATAAAGGCCTATATAAAATGATGGTTATTTTTAATATTTGTGCAAAATTCCACTATTTAGGAACATGCATGTTACAAATGAAAACAGACATTTTTGTAGTATTTAAAATGAATGCATTTACTTTATGTACACGTTTGCGACTATTTATGCCAGTGAAAACAATATGTGAACATATAGCCTATATTGCATATGTGTGTTTTGTTTGCATATATCAGGTTTCATGCATGTCATAATTATGATCATATTTAATATATTATCCCAAATAAAAAATATTATTAGTAGCAGCCTAGCCTAACAATTCCGACTTAACCTCTTTTGAAATAAGAGATATTTCCTGCACGAGCTCTTTCTCTGTGAAGTCCTGATGTTAATTAGACAGTGTTGCGCATTCTAGGGGAGCGGAAGTGATCTGCTGCTCTCTCACTCCCTGCCGACCAAAGATTGTTGCGACTGGTTTCCTCATGTTTTTACTGCTATAGGCTTTAAATGATTGCATAGACAGTGCATGAGTCAATAATAACTATTTAAATATTAATACAGTACTATTTAAATATTATGATTATACTATTCCTACTAATACATATTAGGCTACTTTATAGGCCTAATAATAAATAGTAGCCTAGCTACTATTAAAAATATATAGTTTCAGATGTTACAAGCTTTGGCATGATAACAAAGGTTATCACATTGCCATGTAGCGATGCTTGAATTGGCTTTCATAAATAGGCGCATATACAAAATTATTATTTTTTTTTGTGTTTTAAAATGGCTGTTAAACTTTATACCTGCATATAGTTCAGTGCATAGTTAAATCAGGCTATATGTCTCTTTTTATGCTCAATTAAAACTAGTGAAAACAGTCCGTTATCGGCCATTCACACCGAACGCGTCCTTTGTAAAATAAATAAATAAATAAATATATAACAATAATATTAATGAAAAATGCGTTTCAAGAAGTCTTACCTAGGCATACGTATTATTAAGCCATTTTAAACATCATAACTTCAAAATGCCATGTTTTAAATGCTAAGTGTTGGGCAACCAAACCAATATATGATATTGGATATACAGTGACCATAATTGTCGGGCCTATTAACGGCCGACTAATTAAACAGCCTCACCATTTGCAATTAATTATAGACTAGCTCAAGAGTGCGACTGACTACAACTTTTAATATGAACCTGTCAATCTGGTGCCAAAAATGAGATGAAACTGAGGTTTAAACCAATGTTTGAGGAATACATGACATGTAGTCCAGCCCCAGCTTATAGGCTTAAGGTAAGCATTCATCAGGGCAAACTTTATTTGAAGTAAATACCACAATGGTTGGATTTCTAAATAGATACATGTCTGAATTAAGTTGACATCAAGTGAGGTTATGATCATTCAGTAATGGATCTTCAGCACATTCATCCTATGTCTTAAGATGTCTTCAGTCTTAAATATGCACAAATCAAGACAGGAATATGTGAGCCAAGCCAGTCGAGATGCTTTGAGAACTTTTGAGTTTGTGTGTCCAATCATTATTCATGAGGACAAACTCGCATGCACAGAGAGAGAGAGACCAAGCTTTTAGCCTTTCTTGGTTTTGTCCCGGACTTTTGGAGAACCTCTGACTCAGTTTTGAACCGGGGGTAAAAAAAAAAGAGAACATTTCTTTTGTTTGCATCCATCCTTTCTCTGACTATTTGTCCCTGTAAGAGCAGTGAGCTCCTTCCAGCATCTGCAGGCTGGATTAGCCAGAGGAGACGGAGCTTGTATTATATCCTGAAGGGGCTTGTACTGTCGAGGTTCACTACAAGTCCCCTCTCCTTGCCTTTCTCCTCCTAAACATACCGCCGGATTGAATGGGAGGATAACTCTTTGTTAACAGGGCAACTATTAACTCACATGGAGTTAATCAGAGTCAGCGGAATGGTGTATGTATTAACATCTGAATGGCCCATAGTCTCCACACCGGACTGCTTTATACGGCGGGTCCTCAAAAGGGACAAGGCTTTAAATACTTCCTACTTCCCAGTATTGGTTTGGCCTGGAAGAGAAAGCTGTGTTTGAAAGTAAACACTTACAGAAATAACACTTCCTGGGCGTGGTAATGTTACCCAGGTCCAGGAGATCTAACATGGATGAACATTCTTTGATCTTTAACACCCATAAAATGCCCACATCCAGTTCTTAAATGTTGTTAAAAGACTTTGAATCGGAGCGACTCAATTTACAGTCGCACAAGGAGGAACCATGTGACCATTTTACATTCACTTTGAGACAGTGAACGGTTTTGATGTCTGGACAGAGCTGTATTTAATGGCCAAAATATTCCAGAGTATAAATGTTCCCTCCCATTTTTTTCCCTTCTCTCGTTGCTGACAGCACTGTTAAGCCTTGGCTGGTCAAAGACAATGTGTTCTGTCTTTGTCTGAGCCATAGGTACACAGATAGCGCTGACCTCTTCATTCAGACCCCTGGCCCGCCGAACAGGAGGAAACACTAATTAACATCTTACAGCTCTCATTTGTTCTCAACACCACTGAAGAAACAGAGTGTGAAAGTGTCTCTCTCTGTGTATGTGTGTGTGTGTGTGCTAACATTTACAGCATAAACAGTTATCTTGGAATGTTTTTTAACATTAAAACATTCAAGTAAGTGGCTAAAGTCTAATGGCTTTGCAGCTTCCGGTTTTGTTGCATATAACAAAACATATTTGTTGCATATATATTCGGTCTTATAACCAACCTGGTCTCATAAAAACACGTTACTATACCTACGTTTTTGCGATATGACTCATTATACAGTATTTATTACACGGCTCTCTGGAATACTCGATTCTGATTGGTCAATGGCGCCATCTAGTGGTCAGATATTGCTCTGTAACAACCGCACATCCAGTGATTAAGAAGTATCAGACCGCTCATCCGGGTTCTGCGAGCCGTTTCTCCTGCTTCTCGGCTCACTCTAAGATCTCTACAAGTAAGCTAATAAAATTATTTTTACAATGTAAACACCAACAGAGGTTGATTTCAGCTGTTCATCGATTTCTTTCTTCTCAAATTATATAAATTCAACACATGTCCTTTTCAGTGGCATTTTTTGTCCATTTCAATGGCATTTTTGCCCATTCCAGTGGCATTTTTGCCCATTTCAGTGGCATTTTTGTCCTTTTCAGTGACATTTTTGTCCATTTCAGTGGCATTTTTGCCCATTTCAATGGCATTTTTGCCCATTTCAGTGGCATTTTTGTCCATTTCAGTATAATTTTTGCCCATTTCAGTGGCATTTTTGTCCTTTTCAGTGGCATTTTTGCCCATTTCAGTATAATTTTTGCCCATTTCAGTGGCATTTTTGTCCTTTTCAGTGGCATTTTTGCCCATTTCAGTATAATTTTTGCCCATTTCAGTGGCATTTTTGTCCATTTCAGTGGCATTTTTGTCCATTTCAGTATAATTTTTGCCCATTTCAGTGGCATTTTTGTCCTTTTCAGTGGCATTTTTGCCCATTTCAGTATAATTTTTGCCCATTTCAGTGGCATTTTTGTCCTTTTCAGTGGCATTTTTGCCCATTTCAGTAGCATTTTTGTCCATTTCAGTGGCATTTTTGCCCATTTCAGTAGCATTTTTGTCCATTCCAGTGGCATTTTTGCCCATTCCAGTGGCATTTTATCCATTTCAGTGGCATTTTTGTCCATTTCAGTGGCATTTTTGTCCATTTCAGTGGCATTTTTGCCCATTTCAGTAGCATTTTTGTCCATTCCAGTGGCATTTTTGCCCATTCCAGTGGCATTTTATCCATTTCAGTGGCATTTTTGTCCATTTCAGTGGCATTTTTGCCCATTTCAGTGGCATTTTTGTCCTTTTCAGCGGCATTTTTGCCTATTGCAGTGGCATTTTTGTCCATTTCAGTGGCATTTTTGCCCATTCCAGTGGCATTTTTGCCCATTTCAATGGCATTTTTACCCATTTCAGTGGCATTTTATCCATTTCAATGGCATTTTTGCCAATTTCAATGGCATTTTTGCCCATTTCAGTGACATTTTTGTCCTTTTCAGTGGCATTTTTGCCCATTTCAGTGGCATTTTTGTTCTTTTCAGTGGTATTTTTGCCCATTTCAGTGGCATTTTTGTCCTTTTCAGTGTCATTTTTGCCACCATTGGTGTATGAGTGTGAATTTTATGTCCATGTATTTATTTATTTGGTTAGTAGCCGTAAAATAAGCGGGATAATGTACAGTCAGCTGGTTGTTCTCACAAAATAAACCCCTTCAGGCTGATACAAGAGTCACAACTTCACGTCGGGGTCCTGATCACCCTGTCGTGGTTTATTGTGCGATAACAACTGGTTTACTGTACATTATTCTTTACATTTCACAGCCGTTTCAGGGCGAAATGAACACTAGAGGTGCTACAACAATGACTTCTAGTCCCGTTCACACATATCATGAGTGAATGACTAATTATTATTTCAAAAACACAAACTTTTTGCACTGTTCTTCACACAATGCCATCTTATGACATCTAAACATTTTTACTATAGCACATATACAGTATGTTAACATTTACATAAGATAACTAACTACATTTACAAGCTTGTTCGATAGCGATCAAGTTGCATGGTAGCGCAACTGATAGAGCGTTGCACTTGCAATGGACCGGGTACGAGTCCTGAAGAGCAGAAGAGTCGTCACGTGAGCTGAAAGTGCATAGAAGCACCACAATATGATGCAGTCGCTTCAGCAATTTCGTTTTTTTCATCTCACATTTGCTTTCTCTGACACCGTCGATTTAGGCTTGAGGGTAGGGAGGTAGAGCATTAACCTTAAAAACCGAACTCACTTTTAGTGTCACACAGTGGATATTTAACCTCAGAACTGAGATGCTACGTTTAAGGAACAACTTGATTTAATTTGGCCAAAATGACGCCACAGTCACATCACTTTCATGAGATCAAGCACCTTCCATAAGCTTGACCCCATGTTGCATCCACTTCTGCCTAATGCAGAAGTTGCGGCTCAACCGTCGGGATTAGATGACAGTGCTAATGTTGTGTACGTTTCCTAAATGTCTATATGGTATCTGCTCCTCTGTCCTCCTTTGATTAGCTCGGCATGTTCTGTTTGCTAAGCCAGTGGCCCTGTCCGATCAAAGGCCTCGCTTATTTGTTCTTGATCATTTTATTGAGTTGCTGGATTGTTGTCGGGGGAAAGTAAAGCTGATGTGGAAACGTAGACTTAGCGGGATTTATCCATGGGAGTGAAAAGGGCCTTTTCTCATGTTTTGTTGGTCTAAACCTTGTCTTACCAGCCACCCCTCCCTTCCACCCACCAGCCTAAAAGCTTTTGACATCTTCATCTAGTTCACCGTGGGCAGGCTTTGTTTGCTCTTGTCAGGAGAGCGGATGGGGCTTTGCCCCTGCGAGCCTAGTGGCACAAGCTCAGGACTTTGCCGTGGACGAAAAGGGAAGGGGGGTGGGAGCCGGTTCTCCGCTCCAGCTTGGGCCAAAAGCGGGCGCTCCCCCCTCCCTGCCCACCCCTTCTTTCAGATCCCCACAATACGGTCATTGTCCGGTGGTGAATAACGCGGCCACTCCGGCGATGTGGGCCGCTTCTCGGGCTTTGACTATGAACCAGATTTCATTCTTCAGCGTGAAAGAAGTCTAATCCATGTAAATATGGGGATTCTGTAGATAGAGCTTTCGCTACGGAGGGATTGAGAGTTGGGGGGGGTGGTAGGGTGAGAGGGAGGGTCAGCAATTTAACCTTTGACCTGACAAATAAGGAGCATGAAAGTTCCAGAATTAGCAGACAAAAAGAGGCTCCTGCGGCTGATTGAGTTTTCTTTGTGCCGCTCCGCTGTATGCGACTGACTGACAGATGACATGTTGTGAAGACATGCGGGACTGCTGAGCGCATCACTGTACACGTAACGCAGAGAATCGGGAGAATTATTTATTCTTTACATCTGACGTTTCGATTCGTTGTTGTTGTGGTTTCAGCTCAAAGTGTTTGATCAAAGTCACACTTTTAAAGCGGATTCAGTCAATGTTAAACTGTGAATTGAAGTCAGACGCCTGTTTTTCCACACACCGGTACATGTGTATTTAAATCCCCTCACACTTAAAACCGTGTTCCTTGAAAACAAGGTTCCAGAAACCCCCACAAACACACAACACACTTGTAAAACATCAAGGGAGTCATAACGTAGCTGGTGAAGACACAAAACATTGCCATTCACCCTGACGTGTTATACAGTTCCGATTGTAGAAACTTGTCCTTGTCTCCTTTTCCAAAAAGTAGCAACATTTCAGTCATAAACATGTTTAAAATGTTGTCTACAATTTAAATGCATGAATAAGGTAATGTTCACTTAATGGAATATTCCAGGTTCAATACAAGTTGAGCTCAACTGACAGTAAATTTGGCATAATGTTGATCACAGCAACCCGTCCCTCCTTTAAAAAAAGCCAAAATCGAGGTTACAGTGAAGCACTTACAATGGAAGTCAATGGGGCCAATTTTTGTGGGGCCTTATAATTTAATAAATGCCCTTGCATTAACGCTTCTGTTAAAACTCTTGGATTATTTGACCTTTAAAGTTGCTTAAATCGTCATTTTAGGGTTTTTAGGGCATGTTGACATTATATCATCATGGTAATGAAGTTAATGAAGTAAAATTGGCTGTAACTTTACTCAGATGTGGTTAGCAATTGATTTCATCATACTAAAAGCATGTTTACATGCATGTGCGTTATGTCATGTGGCTATACTTTTTAAACAGCGAGTATTTTAACGTTCAGAAATTGGCCCCCATTGACTTCCATTGTAAGAGATGTGTCGAAAATACATTTCTGTGGTGATTATGCCTCATATGCTGTCGATTGAGCTCAACTTGTAGTGAACCCGGAATATTCCTTTAAAAAGTCCCGTGGAGTGACAAATTAATTTTGTTTAGTGGATTAAAAAACTGAGGACGATTAAATGCCTTCGGCTGCTCGACATGTCAAATATACATTTCGCTATAACTAAAAATTGTTATACAGACTTCGGCATGCCTGTCATAATATATTTACATTTACATTTATGCATTTGGCCGACGCTTTTATCCAAAGTGACTTACAGTGCACTTATTACAGGGTCAATCCCCCCCCTGGAGCAACCTGGAGTTAAGTGTCTTGCTCAAGGACACAATGGTGGCGACTGTGGGGATCGAACCAGCAACCTCCTGATTACCAGTTATGTGCTTTAGACCTCTAAACCACCACTGGAAACTGATTGCAGTCGATTCAAGCTCTGAATTTCCAGGTTGGTTTCACTGTAAAAGAACCAAAAGTGGTGGATGGAAACTCACAGGTAGATGTTTATAGGATCTCTTCCTATAACTAGTGTGTGTGTGTGTGTGTGTGTGTGTGTGTGTGTGTGTGTGTCAGAGTGACCCCACCTTATCCAGACCTGTTCTTTTCATGACTTCCTTCCTGCTTTTAGGGTTTTATCGTTTCCGCTGGGGGGAAGACAGTTTAAGAGCGGTGTCTGATCGGCCCTTGTTCAAGATTTCAATCAATTAGTGACGTGTTCTAGTGTACTTTAAAAACAGCCAGCTCATGTTGCTGTTAGTCATTGTGTGCATCTGAAAGATACCATTTTTCTTTATCCAAGCGTTGATATCGATAAAACATCGTTCCAAGTCAATAATGTAACTTTGCCGGACCAAACGCAGAGCCAGGAGTGAGTGAGTGTGTGTGTATTCGTGTGCGTGTTTGTGCATGAGAGAGCGTGTTTGTGAGCGCCTTGATTGGCTTGTATGTTTTCTTTTCCTTTCATGTGTTTTTAGTCTCCAGTGCTTTGTTCCTTTTATAATTACAGCAGTGTTCTCCTCCGAGAGCTCTGGTTGCTGCGGTAAGGAGCACGCGCGCGCACACACACACACACACACACTTCGCTTTCTCCTGCAAGTACCCATTAAAGTGTAGAGCGAAAGCTGTCTGTTTATACCTTTTATACAGGCCGCAATTAAAACGGAGCAAGATCAAACATATATTGAAGTTTTCTTTTAGGGGGGGGGGGTATGGTTCAAAAATGCAGATTTCGATATTGATGGCAGGCCTTTTTTTAATCATTAGGGAGAGGATGATCGTTAAGCGCTACCTCAGCAATTCAGTGAACACATACGCTGCCCTTCTTAAAATAATTGTGATAAAGATAAATGATAAACATGGTCTTAGAAATGCACTTGATATCCAGGCCCAGACATAAATCTGCAGATTTGTCATATTTTAAGCACTGATTTGGAAGGAACATCTGCGTGATGGATTTAAACATGGTAAATGGACATGAGAGTGCTGTTCTCCCTTCAACCCCAAGTTGCTCCCAATGGGAGGCTGGCACCTTGCATGGCAGCTCTACTAGCTCCATTGGTGTATGAATGTGTGTGTGAATGGGTGATTGGGACACAGTGTGAAGCGCATTAGTAACCTCTAAGGTTAAAAATACCACTATATAAGTGCAGACCATTTACCATTTTTGTCCATTTCAGTGGCATTTTTGTCCATTTCAGTGGCATTTTTTGTCCATTCCAGTGGCATTTTTGCCCATTTCAGTGGCATTTTTTGTCCATTTCAGTGGCATTTTTGTCCATTTCAGTGGCATTTTTTGTCCATTTCAGTGGCATTTTTGCCCTTTTAAATGGCATTTTTGTCCATTCCAGTGGGATTTTTGTCCATTTCAGTGTCATTTTTGTCCATTCCAGTAGCATTTTAGCCCATTTCAGTGGCATTTTTGCCCATTTCAGTGGCCTTTTTGTCCATTCCAGTGGCATTTTTGCCCATTTCAATGGCATTTTTGCCCATTCCAGTGGCATTTTTGCCCATTCCAGTGGCATTTTTGCCCATTTCAATGGCATTTTTGCCCATTCCAGTAGCATTTTTGCCCATTTCAATGGCATTTTTGCCCATTCCAGTAGCATTTTTGCCCATTTCAATGGCATTTTTGTCCTTTTCAATGGTATTTTTGTCCATTCCAGTGGCATTTTTGCCCATTTCAGTGGCATTTTTGCCCATTTCAGTGGCCTTTTTGTCCATTCCAGTGGCATTTTTGCCCATTTCAATGGCATTTTTGCCCATTCCAGTGGCATTTTTGCCCATTCCAGTGGCATTTTTGCCCATTTCAATGGCATTTTTGTCCTTATCAATGGTATTTTTGTCCATTTCAGTGGCATTTTTGCCCATTTCAATGGCATTTTTGTCCTTTTCAATGGTATTTTTGCCCATTCCAGTGGCATTTTTGCCCATTTCAATGGCATTTTTGTCCTTTTCAATGGTATTTTTGTCCATTCCAGTGGCATTTTTGCCCATTCCAGTAGCATTTTTGCCCATTTCAATGGCATTTTTGTCCTTTTCAATGGTATTTTTGTCCATTCCAGTGGCATTTTTGCCCATTTCAGTGGCATTTTTGTCCATTCCAGTGGGATTTTTGTCCATTTCAGTGTCATTTTTGTCCATTCCAGTGGGATTTTTGTCCATTTCAGTGTCATTTTTGCCCATTTCAGTGGCATTTTTGTCCATTCCAGTGGGATTTTTGTCCATTTCAGTGTCATTTTTGTCCATTCCAGTGGCATTTTTGCCCATTTCAGTGGCATTTTTTGTCCATTTCAGTGGCATTTTTGCCCTTTTAAATGGCATTTTTTGCCCATTCCAGTGGCATTTTTGCCCATTTCAATGGCATTTTTGTCCTTTTCAATGGTATTTTTGTCCATTTCAGTGGCATTTTTGCCCATTCCAGTGGCATTTTTGCCCATTTCAATGGCATTTTTGTCCTTTTCAATGGTATTTTTGTCCATTCCAGTGGCATTTTTGCCCATTCCAGTAGCATTTTTGCCCATTTCAATGGCATTTTTGTCCTTTTCAATGGTATTTTTGTCCATTCCAGTGGCATTTTTGCCCATTTCAGTGGCATTTTTGCCATCATTGGTGTATGAGTGTGAATGTGTGTGTGAATGGGTGATTGGGACACAGTGTAAAGCGCTTTGGTAATCTCTAAGGTTAAAAAAAGCACTATATAAGTGCAGACCATTATACGTAGCTAAAATAATAATCTGTACTGCTGCTTTTTCGCCAGCTAGTTTTGTGGTACTGCTAATATTGTTGGCTCCTTTACAATAAATGGATTGCGTAGTCACTTTATATAAAAGCTTCTGCTAAATGACTTAATGTTAATGTAAGTATGATCAAATTCTGCAGGGTGTCTTTCTTGTGGGCCTATAGAGTCCGGCAGTGCCCGACCACTTTTTCAGTCTTTCCCATCAATTTTTTCCGTAGGTTTTTCAGAAAACCCTTCATAAAAGAAAACCAACCAGCTCCAAAGTGAATCACATAACAAACTTTGATTTGGTAAATGGTCTGCACTTATATAGTGCTTTATTTAACCTTAGAGGTTACCAAAGTGCTTTACACTGTGACTCAATCACCCATTCACACACATTCACACACCAATGACAGCAGAGCTGCCATGCAAGGCACTAGCCTGCCATTGGGAGCAGCTTGGGGTTCAGTGTCTTGCCCAAGGATACTTCGGCATGTGGAATCATGTGGGCCGGGAATCGATCCACCAACCCTGCTATTGGCAGCCGACCCGCTCTACCACCAGCGCCACAGCCGCCCAAATTTGAAGAAAAAATTATTTGAAAATCTGACAAAATGGTACAAGACCAGGGCTGGACTGGGAGGAGAAATCGGCCTGGGATTTTACACGGCAACTGGCCCAAAACTGGTTGAGTGTGTGTGTGTGTGTGTGTGTGGGGGGGGGGGACGTGTTATGCAGAACGGACCACAAAATTTCTGATGGGAAGTTTTGCTGCTACTTTTCTCTCATGAGTTAGTATAACTCGCTCATGGGTCATGATGTGGGTATCGTCAATGGTTTGTTTGGCATCCCATTCAGCATACAACTGAATAAAACAGGCTGAATGACACTGACAAGTGATTACTCCCAGAGTAACGTTCGCACACAGGTGTGAGGTACTTCAGCGTTTCACAAATAACACAAAAAACGAATATTGCTTGGTTTTACTCACGTGTCCCCTCCGTGTGCGGATGATGTGAAGATCTATTCAGTTCTTCACTGAAAAGGTTTGCACGCAGTCTTGTCACTAAACAGCACACGCAGCTTACGAATGAACACACAGTGGCAGCATCACACATTTCGTTGAGCATAATATTGCACTATTGAGCACTACATTTGTTTCGAAGAGGAGAGAGAGTGAGCGTGCATTCGCATGCATGGTTGCACGATTGCACGATTGCATATGTTAAGTACGACATAAGGTGAAATATTTTCAATTTGTGCAAGTATAAATCTCTGACTGGGGTGTTGCAGCTATTATCTGGCAACCCTGAGCATATTAAACGCTTGTGGATGCACGAGAGGTCCCAAAGTCAGATAAATGACAGATCTTATAAAACACGTTCATGATAAGTTGACCCGCGGGCAGCAGTTTGCCCTGGTCTGCAATTGAAGGTGCTGTAAGGTTCGATGGTGGGTGCTTAGCACCCTCAAGCACCCCCACAGAACCGGGCCTATTTTTGAACATTAAAATACTCACTGTTTCAAAAGTATAGTTATGCAAGACATAAACAATAGGCACGTTAGCATGATTTTAGTGTGATGAAATCCCTTACAAATCTTTTCTGAGCAATGTTAGCCCGTTTTACCACTTCGTTGCCATGACGATGTAATATCAACAAACCCTAAAATGACTGTAAAAATGACAATTTAAACAACTTTACACCTCACATTTCTGTGTGTTGAACCCTCCAACATTTGGCCCCATTGACTTCCATTGTAAGTGCCCCACTGGAACGTGTATTTTAAAGAAAATGAGCGATGTGTACTTTACAAAAAATACTTTTTTGTGGTCATCAACATTATGCCACAGATGCTGGTGATTGACCTATTTAGCAGAGACGGGTCACTTCTATTTACAGTAAATAATGGAAGAAATTGGAACGCCCAACCAAGAAGCTCAAGCGCCCATTGGTCAACGGATGTAGAAAGGAAGTCCCGCCTTAAAAGGTAAAATAGTATATTCCTTTAAGTTCTAATATTCCACAAAGTCTATCAATGTGAACACCATCATAATTAAACAATTCTAAAAACGTTCTAAATGCATTATGATGAAATGTAAATGTGAGCATGATCAAATGAGCCACAATATATGAACACACAAAGGCTTTGAAGATTTTATGAATGGCAGGTTCCAATTTTCCGAAACTTTCTGCAGGGTGGCTTCCTTGTGGGCCTATCGAGCCAAACCGTGCCTGACCACGTATTCAGTCTTTCCCATTCATTTCATCCATCATAAAAGCCATGAACCAATCCAACCAGCTCTGAGGTCAATCACAACATTTCAAACTTTGATTTGAAGCAAGAAAGTATTTCTTGACAATATTGTAACGTCTTAAAAACAATGGAAATACAAACAACTTTTGAGAGTTGTAGATTATAAGAATAAAAACATTGTATTTTAAGGGTTTTGCTAAATGTTCTGATATATGCAAATATATGAGCAGTTCGAGCGTGTAGGGAGAGCGACTTATTCACAGTGCGACTTGGAAATGCATGGTCGCTGCAGAGCTCTTTTGGCGCACTTTGTTGGACGTGATTCTCTAATTGGTGGAACTCTACACATAGTTATACAGTTTAATATTAAACATTAATTATAAAGAACTAACAGGAACTAATAATGAACAATATTATATATATATATATATATATAAATTAACTTTAACTGAGATAAACATATGCATGAAAAAGTATTCATTATTATTTCTTAAAACCTAAATTGCAACGTTATGTTCATGCATTAACATATACAGCACAACCTTGTATTGTTACATCATAATCCCCGACATCAGCAGTGGATTTAAGATTTGTTGTGAGTTTATTGGGTGGCGTGAATGAGTGTGAGACTCCCGGCCTGAAATGATGTCCCTGCTGTGTGTGTGTGTATGTGTGTGTGTGTGTGTGTGTGTGTGTGTGTATGTGCGAGTGCGTGTTTGTGTGTATGTGCATATGTGCGTGTGTGTGTGTGAGTGTGCGAGTGTGTGTGTGTGTGTGTGTGTGTGTGTGTATGCGCGAGGGTGTGTGTATGCGCGAGGGTGTGTGTGTGTGTGAGTGTGTGTATGTGCGTGTGTGTGTGTGTGTGTGAGTGTGTGTGTGTGTGTGTGAGTGTGTGTGTGTGAGTGTGCGAGTGTGTGTGTGTGAGTGTGTGTGTGTGTGTGTATGTGCGTGAGTGTGTGTGTGTGTATGTGCGTGTGTGTGTGTGAGTGTGTGTGTGTGTGAGTGTGTGTGTGTGAGTGTGCGATTGTGTGTGTGTGCGTGTGTGTATGCGCGAGGGTGTGTGTATGCGCGAGGGTGTGTGTGTGTGTGAGTGTGTGTGTGTGTGTATGTGCGTGTGTGTGTGTATGTGCGAGTGTGCAAGTGTGTGTGTGTGTATGTGCGAGTGCGTGTTTGTGTGTATGTGCATATGTGCGTGTGTGTGTGTGAGTGTGCGAGTGTGTTTGTGTGTGTGTGTGTATGCGCGAGGGTGTGTGTGTGTGTGAGTGTGTGTGTGTGTGTATGTGCGTGTGTGTGTGTATGTGCGAGTGTGTGTATATGTGCGTATGTGTGTGTGAGTGTGCGAGTGTGTGTTTGTGTGTGAGTGTGTGTGTGTGTGAATGTGTATGAGTGAGAGTGTGTGTCAGTGCGTTTGTGTGTGTGTGTGTGTGTGCGATTGAGTGTGAGTGTGTGTGTGTGATTTGTGTGAGAGTGTGTGTGAGTGTGAGTATGTGTGTGAATGTGTATGAGTGTGAGAGTGTGTGTGTGTGTGAGAGTGTGTGTGAGTGTGTGTTTGTGTGTGTGTGTGTGTGTGTGTGAATGTGTATGAGTGTGAGAGTGTGTGTGAGTGTGTATGAGTGTGAGAGTGTGTGTGAGTGTGTGTCAGTGTGTATGAGTGTGAGAGTGTGTGTCAGTGCGTGTGTGAGTGTGTGTGTGTGTGTGTGTGTGCGATTGTGTGTGTGTGTGTGTGTGTGATTTGTGTGAGTGTGTGTGTGAGTGTGAGTGAGTGTGTGTGTGAATGTGTATGAGTGTGAGAGTGTGTGTGTGAGAGTGTGTGTGTGTGTGTGTAATTGTGTGTGATGTGAGAGTGTGTGTGAGTGTGTGTGTGATTTGTATGTGTGTGTGTGTGTGTGTGTGTGTGTGTTTCATTCTGTTGCATCTCTTGTAATTCTGATGACTGTTTCTGCCTTCATTTCTGTAATTCTAGAAGTCAACGGTCTTGCTTTATCTGCTCTCGTGTGACGGCCTGGCGAACCGCCAACATGGAGCTGTCCTCCTTCAATTCACACTCGTCTCCCCTGCCTCACGGGTGTGAAATTATAAGCTCCAGAGGACTCCCTTATTCACATTTTACAAAGCTCCAGGTTATTAGCCAAACAAGGCATGCAGACACTTCCCTGGTGCCACAGTTTTCTCAGTCAATGATTTGGACCTTCTTCACCCACTGTTTTCACCTCTCTGCCCTCCTAATTTCTGTTCGTCTCTCTTGAAGAGCGAGTGAGACGGTGGAAGAGGTGTTACAACAGGCTGATGTGAATCGAGGTTTGACTTGAGTGAAAATCGGGGTGAGATTGTGCCCCTCTTTCTGTTCGTTCTCACCGCTGCTCTCTCCCGCCTCGCACCTTTCACGTGCACTTTCATTCAGATCTCTCCCTCCTTTTCCAGAACAAGGGAAAATGGTTTTTGCCACATCCATTTGTTCTCGAAAGAGGAGACAAATTACAAATGTGCTCGCAAAGCCTTTGTACTTGAAATGGCTTTTTTTATACGTGTCGAGGAAATTGATGAAAAGCGTTGAGAACATCAAAGTGGTTTGATGGTGGGCCGATTGAAAGGTTTTGAAAGTTTCGCCCTATCACAGGTCGCTTTGCTCTTTCTAGTATGATTTTTGGTACAGGCTCATTTGAATTAAGCTCGACCGTCAATTAGCGTGACTTTTACCCCGGCTCGCCGGACTTCAAGGGCGCAGAACTTTCCTAGCGCTACGTGTTGTGTGAAAGGCTGGCATGCTGTTTCCTTCCTTTTACCAGCAGCTCGTAGGAAACGGTTAATGGCCTGCATTCGGCCAGGAATGGGGGGGTTGTGTGCGTGTGTGTTTGGGAGGGGTGTAACAATGAGGAGGGCAGTATAGGTGACAGGTGAGTCAATCAAAATTAAAACATATGCTGCTTGACCCAAGACCAGATGCTCTTAGAGTGTGTGTGTGTGTGTGTGTGTGTGTGTGTGTGTTTGGGACAAAGAGAGAGAGTTTGTGCGCTAACGAACGGGACAGAAAGAGTTTTTGTTTCTCGACAAGCCGCGTGGGGGCTGGATTGTGGCAGGGGGGAAGTGGTATACAGAATTAAAACTCGTAAAAACATAGACTGCAGCCTCTGAATCACATCTCTTTCATGACGGAAGGCTGAATGTGGTCTTTATGGCGTGTGCGTTGTGTTTTTTTTTTTGTTTTTTTCCCAGAATTTCCTCCTGTAATGCCCAAAATGTGGATTTGATCAAGACTGAATGTTGAAGAAAAAAGTGACATTTTTGTCTGAAAATAAAGAGAGGTGACGTAAGGCCAGGACCACACTTTGTTTGAAAACTTGGTTATTTTGCTACGTTTACACCAGCATCAGAAATGTACTTTTATTTTTATTAAGGGGGAATATTTGCCCCTGGAATTGATTTTCTGGGGCATTTTTTACCTTTATGAGCAGCATGATCACATGGGAAGACTTCATGTTATTTTCGAGAGTTCCTTATTGAAATTACATTTTTACTCCACTGATGGTGAAGTTTAGATTTGGGGTTTGGGTTGGGGGGTACAGTTTATTTAATACAAAATATAATGCTGAAAACTACTTGCTTTTGGCGCCCCTCTGTGGACATTTCACTTGGAAAATGGAGCTCACTCATGCCCAATCTCGCAATCAGGGGTGCTGTAAGGTACCTCTGGGCTCATGTGCTTGCTGGTCTGCTGAGGTCCCCTTCAAGATGTTGAGGTGCGCAACTGCTGTGTATTGAACAAGCACTACACGGACGCCTTTCACGCTTGAGGACTGTCATCATGTCAACAACAGCATCTCCCACTGGAAGCATTTCAATTCGTTCCTCCTGCTGGGCCCCATGGGATTTGTAGGGTTCTAGGCTTCAAGCCCGTACTTTAATGTGCCCCTGCTCCCAACAACACTTCCTGCTTTGGCCACTGGGTGCAGTGTTTCGCATTTTGGTAAACACAGACCATGTACTGGTCTGTGTATTAATTTGCTTTTAATCAATTAGGTAAAATACATCTTCAATCTGAGGAATTGGGTTGTTACCTATAAAATTTATATAAAACATTTTTGACTGCACATTTTGAATTTTGAGGGCATTTTTACCCATTCCAGTGGCATTTTTGCCCTTTTCAGTGGCATTTTTGCCCATTTCAGTGGCATTTTTGCCACCATTTGTGTATGAGTGTGAATGTGTGTGTGAATGGGTGATTGGGACACCGTGTAAAGCGCTTTGGTAATCTCTAAGGTTAAAAAAACCACTATATAAGTGCAGACCATTTACCATTTTTTCCCATTCCAGTGGCATTTTTACCAATTTCAGTGGCATTTTTACCAATTTCAGTGGCATTTTTGCCCTTTCCAGTGGCATTTTTGTCCTTTTCAGTGGCATTTTTACCAATTTCAGTGGCATTTTTGCCCTTTCCAGTGGCATTTTTGCCCTTTCCAGTGGCATTTTTGTCCATTCCAGTGGCATTTTTGTCCTTTTCAGTGGCATTTTTGCCCATTTCAGTGGCATTTTTGTCCATACCAGTGGCATTTTTGTCCATTCCAGTGGCATTTTTGCCCATTTCAGTGGCATTTTTGTCCATTCCAGTGGCATTTTTGTCCTTTTCAGTGGCATTTTTGCCCATTTCAGTGGTATTTTTGTCCATACCAGTGGCATTTTTGCCCATTTCAGTGGTATTTTTGTCCATTCCAGTGGCATTTTTGCCCATTTCAGTAGTATTTTTGTCCTTTTCAGTGGCATTTTTGTCCATTCCAGTGGCATTTTTGTCCTTTTCATTGGCATTTTTGGTGTATGAGTGTGAATGTGTGTGTGAATGGGTGAATAGGACACCGTGTAAAGCGCTTTAGTAACCTCTAAGGTTAAAAATACCACTATATAAGTGCAAACCATTTACCATTTTTGTCCATTCCAGTGGCATTTTTACCCATTCCAGTGGCATTTTTACCCATTTCAGTGGCATTTTTGTCCTTTTCAGTGGCATTTTCTCAAAACACTTATTTTTTGCATACCTTTCCATGAAAAAAAATATTGCTTACAGCACCTTTAAAGGGATTTGTGTGGGCATGGCCTTGGAGGAATAGTTTGCACAAAAATGCTAATACTGTCACTATTGACTCACTCATGTCTTTCGAAACTCATGACTTTCTTCCATGGAACACAAAAGTAGAATCTTTGGAGAATCTCTGTGTAGCTCTTTTTTCACGCGACAGTTCGTGGTGACCATGGCTATAAAAAAACTCCACAAAAGCACCATAACATTATCATTAAAATGGTCCATATGACTCGTGCACTATATTCCAAGTCTTCTGAAGTCAAATGATAGCATTGTTTGAGAAACAGGTCCGAATTTTAATCATTATTCACTGAAAATCTTCCCCTCTGTAGCAGCTCTCAAACTGTCTCTTTCAAACTGGCACGCTCGAGAACCAATTTCATCATTGATGTAAGATCGGATTTAAAATGGTCTGCGATTAACAAATAAAATGTTTGACTGTTCCTCACACAAAGCCGTTATACGCTTCAGAAGACGTGTTACATGAGGGTCAATAAAAAAAAATTCAGCGTTTTGGGTGAACTATTCCTTTAAGCTAATTAAACCTCTGAGGGGACCATGAGAAGACGACAGGAGGACTGAGCAGCTGAGATGATGAAGAGTGTGAGGAAAACTGAAAGAACTAGAAAAGGAAAGAAAGGAGACAGAGGGGATTAAGCTGTGAGAGGGAAAGAGGGAGGGAGAGAGAAAAGTGTCTACTTTGTGTGTGTGTGTGTGTGTGTGTGTGTGTGTGTGTGAGTGTGTGAGAGAGAGAGAGAGAGAGAGAGAGAGAGAGCGAGAGATGTGGTACACTATGAGTTAAAGTCCAACACAACGGCTAAGCTCCTCAGGGGTACTTTGGGCAATATCCTGTTAGAGTGGAATGCAAATCTGTGTGATTGTGACCAGGGGCCTGGCACCACAGTTCACATACAGTACATACGCCTGCCTCTCTTTCTCACTGTCCTCCTTATCCCATCAAAAGCCCTTTTTACCTGTCAGGTTTTTTTTCCCTTGCATACATTTATAGCATCTGGCATGTTCAGTCCAGGTACCGCCAAACAAACCTGCATCAAGCCACCTGCTGTAGCACAGTTTAGTGAGACCCAAGAGGGGCGCCCGTGGCAAGACTGACCTGAATAGTCTTACTATGAACAAAACTAACGACAAGATCTTTAGAGCATCCACTGAAAACAGGGCCATGCCTGGCTCTTAAAGGAATAGTGCACCCAAAAACCATGAAATCTCTGTCATCAGTTCCACATTGGTATGACTTTCTTTCTGCCGTGGAACACAAAAAATATGACCACAGTGACCTGGCAAGCTCCAAAAAGTACCACAAAAGTAGTTCATTGAGCTTGTGTATGTCTTTGAAATAGAGGTTTGCATGGACCTTAAAGGGACAGTTCACCCAAAAATGAAAATTCTCTCATCATTTACTCCCCCTCATGCCATCCCAGATGTGTATGACTTTCATTCTTCAGCAGAACACAAATGAAGATTTTTAGAAGAATATCTCAGCTCTGTATGTTCATACAATGCAAGTGAATGGTGACCAGACATACATTTGTAGCTCCAAAAATCACATAAAAGGAAATATAAAAGTAATCCATACTATCTATATCTACAGAAGCGATGCAATATGTGTGAGTGTGAAACAGATCCAAATTTAAGTCCTTTTTTTACTCGAAATCTCCACTTTCACTTTCACACTTGAAAGTGAAAGTGAAAGTGGAGATATATGTTGTTTTTCTATCGCATTTTCTTGACAACCCCTAGTACCCTATGCTTCCATTGTATGTATAAGAGCATCGTGTGCATTCTTCATATATTCTATTTTAGATTCCACAAAGTACATTATACAAGTTTGAAGCAACATGAGAGTGAGTAAACGATGACAGAATTTCCATTTTTGAGTGAACTAACCCCTAAAATCTAAATTTTGTTTTCTTATTTCTCACAGTTTGTCATTTTAGCACCATTAATGAATGTTGTTGCTGAAGCCAGATCTGTTGCGTGGTTAGTGACTTATAACTCTGGAGGTGTTTGGTGGCATCAGTTTGAGGTAACGAAGCCGAGACACTTTCATGTGCGGTTGATATTGTTCAGTCATGTTAGTCATGAGCTCTCCTCTCCCACGACTTCATGAGTCATGTCGGCTCTTATTTAGTTCACCCTCTTATTTAAATGACCACCAGGAAGTTGTGGGAACCCAGTAGTTTACGAGGTTTGTGTGGAGGAAATGTTGCTGTTTTATATTAGAGAATACCAAAGGAGCTGTCTGGGACGCTCTTCAGAAGGCTCCAAGTTGAGAGGCTCTGTTTCAAAGGGCCTCTCCGCTGGCAAACTCTGATAGGAACTGATCTCAAGTGCATGTTGTGAAACATGTTTGAGTCTAATGGGTTAATTAGCTGCAAGTGTTTAGCCAGCCGTCCCAGCCAATGTCTCAAAAGAACTGTTTAAGGGAGCAGATATTTGCTTTTGAGGAATATTCAACAGCAACTGCGGCATGATGTCAGTTTCCACAGAAAATGACTTATCACTAACCTGTCAAGAAAATGTCCTGGCCCTAATGTACTCCCAAATTAAAAGAAACAAATATGAAATTAAGCCTCTTTTAGGGCCATTTAGATATGCCGATCAGCCATATCATTAAAACCACCTGCCTAATATTCCATTGGTCTCCCTTGTGCCCTAAAACAGCGCCAACCTTCTTCTCACCACAATTGTACAGAGTGGTTATCTGAGTTACAGTGGACTTAGTCAGCTCAAACCAGTCTGGCCATTCTCATGGACCTCTCTCATCAACAAGGTGTTTCCGTCCACAGAACTGCCGCTCACTGGACGTTTTTTGTTTTTGGCACCATTCGGAGTAAATTCTAGAGACTGTTGTGTGTGAAAATACCAGCCAATCTGGCACCAACAATCATCCATGCAATTATCTAATCAGCCAATCACGTGGCAGTAGTGCAGTGCATATAATATAACACGCACTAGGTCTCCGTGGTAACGTGCTCAACAAGTCACGTGATAAGATGCGCGGATTGACGGAGGCAACTGAGGTTCGTCCTCCGCCACCCGGTTTGAGGGGAGTCACAATGCCACCATGAGGAACCGGTTGGTTAAAATTACGATCAAAGAATATCTTTCAAATCAGTCGTAAAAATCTGACAACACTCTTATTATAAATTGTGCTTCTTGACCTCAGATTATGCTAAAAAAAAAATGATTTGCTAATGCGGATAAGCATCCTTGAGTTGATTGACAGATGATATGATGTCTGTATCTAAAAGGTGATTGGCTCATTAACCTGGAAGGCGGGACTTGCTTTCTACATCCGCTGAGCATTAGGCGTCCCAATTTCTCCCATTCATTTTAATAGATGCTAAATAGTCTCTGTTTATAATCAGTGAAGCCGCTCAATGAAGCTGTCAGCGTGACAAATAGTGTTTACTTATTATAAACAAACATTACACGCTTTTGCTAGATTTCTCTGAAAGCAAAACAAAACACATCTAAGAACATTTAGAGATTTTTTACTGTAAAACGAGACAAAAATTATCAGTAAGTTGCCGTTTAAATGGCCATACCATGTAAGAAAGTGTTGACGGATTGGATTGTGACCTCACACTGACTGAGTTGGCAAATTCGCAATACACGTGCAAAGATGGGAGCGTTTGGCCGACGCATTACCAACGCGCGGCCCGGTTGAAAAAGCTCAATGTTTGTTCTTGCGTTACTGTGGCTGTAACAAACCTCAGTCCTCAGGGGGGCGATAGAGTTACCTTCAAAAAATCTGTGCCATGATACTGGAATTGTAAGCGCAGTGTAGTTCTAGCGGGAAGACTAGCAGCTGTACATCATCGCACCATTAGCTAGATAACACCTAGCTAATCACATGTAAGCCATTGCTTTATAAGTCTGCTCACAATGTATCACATTGCTGTTTCAGTGTGCCAACACGGCAACCTCCTCCACGCCACCACCACAGGTTGAGTCCCGTCCTGCACAGGCAACTTCCTCCACCCCACCACCACCAGTTGAGTCCCATCCTGCACAGGAAACCTCCTCCACCCCACCACCACCTGTTGAGTCCCGTCCTGCACAGGCAACCTCCTCCACCCCACCGCCACAGGTTGAGTCCCATCCTGCACAGGCAACCTCCTCCACCCCACCACCACCTGTTGAGTCCCGTCCTGCACAGGCAACCTCCTCCACGCCACCACCACAGGTTGAGTCCCGTCCTGCACAGGCAACTTCCTCCACCCCACCACCACCAGTTGAGTCCCATCCTGCACAGGAAACCTCCTCCACCCCACCACCACCTGTTGAGTCCCGTCCTGCACAGGCAACCTCCTCCACCCCACCACCACAGGTTGAGTCCCATCCTGCACAGGCAACCTCCTCCACCCCACCACCACCTGTTGAGTCCCGTCCTGCACGGGGGTAGGCTCCTCGCCCCTGCCTCCTATCCCCAACAGGATAAGACGGTTCCGAATACGACTTCTTCGGACCGCCAGACTGGGCCTACGCCAAAGAGAGACATCACATTTCGGGTTTATATTCAAATCATCAAATAAATGACATCTTAAATTTCACTCAAGTCTGCCTGAGTCTTCCTGATAGAAGTGTTATTATTCGAGTAAGTTATTGACATTTGACTTAAAAGAGGAACTCACCATAGAAGCGAACAATTCACAATTGTTCAATTGACATGCATTGAAATGTGCATGTCTTTTGGTTTTATGTTTGCTCGTCACACTGCAGTTAATTGGATTAAACAGCCGAACCCCAGATTTGGCGGTGTACTCTAAACAGAAGCACTTTTCAGTGTTGACTTGGTAATTCGGTCCAGTTTTCGGTCCAGGCCTGTATGTTTTTCTATGGTCTCTGTTGCAAAACATCAGCAGCACTCCAGGCCCTCAGCTCCTGAAAGGAAGCCTAGGGCCATACTGGTTAGTGCAAACTCCCCGAGGATCAGGGCAGGAAGAAAACAAGCCGAGAGAACATCCTCTAGTGTGATTGACACGGCGCAAGCTTGTCAACTCTGGTCGGCTGGTGTCTAAAGAGATAGCTGAGGGAAATCAGATGCTTAAATCAGTTGAATAGGTCTTAGCAAAAAGAGTAGTGCTTTGTGACACCACAATAATCAGTTTCTTACTTAGGAAAATATCTAAACATCCTTAAAACAAGATACATTTACTTGACAAGCAAAGCGACTGAAGATGTTAACCCTTGTGTTCGTTTTGTGCTACTGGGTCAAAATGACCGGCCCACAAAAATGGATTATAAATCTCTCATATTGCATATATTATCACAATACATTGCATTATAGCGTTTTAAATATATATATATACACTACCGTTCAAAAGTTTGGGGTCACTTACTCATTCTTTATTTATTTATTTATTTCACATTTTAGAATAATAGTAGTCAGCAAAACTATGGAATAATAGAAATGGAAATATGGGAATTATTTTGTGACCAAAAAATCCAAAATAAATCCAAAACTATGTAATATTTTAGCATCTTCAAAGTAGTCACCCTTTGCCTAGATTTTGCAGACATGTACTCGTGACATTTTCTCAAGCATCTTCTTGAGGAATCACCCCGGGATGCTTTTTAAACAGTATTGAAGGAGTTCCCATCTATGTTGGGCACTTATTGGCTTCTTTTCTTCATATTTTGATCCAAGTCATCCATTTCAAAAACTTTTTTTTTTTTAGGAAATTTTAGATTTGTAATTAAATAAATGTATATGTTTTGGCAGAATAATATTTTGTCTACAAAGTTAATTTCAAACTTTTAAGCATACACCTTCAGATCAAAAGATTTTTAAGATCATGAGAAACATTTCAGACAAGTGACCCCAAACTTTTGAACGGTAGTGTATATATATATATATATTTTTTTTTTATTTTTTTTATTGGCAGAATGATTGATTGAACTGAGCTTAAATTGGGCCATTGGGGGGCATTAATAAATGATAATATTACGTAATAAATTAATAATCATTTGCTTGATCTGAACAAAATAGGTGTCATTTTAAAGTTTAGAATCTGGGCTTTATAATGCATATTGCTGATCCGACCAATTATTAAATAACTTTTCTCATCATTTGCAGATTTGTTATCACAACAATTATATTCGGAGTTGGTAAAACCATAAAAAAGACGAGATATCCATGTGCTCTGTACTGTTGGAAAGGTCACGATTAGTAAAATGCAACGCGTGAATCTGTTTTATTCAGATGTCATGAGTTTTAGTTTATGTAATTCCCATTGACACACATAAATATAATCAACAGAAGCGTCTTTTTGTCACGTTTTTCCTTATTACTTCCTGAAACATACATATAACATAGACAATGACATATCGTAACTTACAGCAGACGATCCCGATTCAAACGAGCCCAAACGCGACATAATATGATGAGGAGGTCTTGAAGTATTCCTCAAAGAGTGTACATGGAGAGACGAAGCACAAGAGGGCGCTCAAGACACGTTATGGGGTGTGTGCGCACATGTCCAAGGACTTAGTGTGTGCAAACACACTGTAAAGAAGTTCATGCTCACGGGCAAGGAAGAGGCGAGAAACCGGCTTGACATACAAACTAAAGGTTTAATGTGAAACTCAAAAGACAAACACATAAGACGACGGACATGTCCGTGAACGATCTCTCTCTCACGCACATCATCCGCCGTCGGCCTTTAACCCTCTCGGAGGCTTGATTAGCCTAATACGGGACCGGGCGTGTTGAATCACGACCCAGCCCCGCCCTCCACCGTGCCACACACACATACACATAGGTGCTCATCTAAAGGATTGGGATGCTCCTGAACACTTAATATTTCTGTCTTTTGCAGTCTAATCCATTCATTTCCAATGGCCGGTCAATAAATGTAATGTCCTAAATGTAAGCTTCATTTTCTTTATGCAATATCTATCTAATATATATATATATATATATATATATATATATATATACACACACACACACACACCAGCCACAACATTAATGCGGCATTCCCAAAAAGTTCAATATCATCTTGATTTGAACGAAACTGGATTTTGATCATTTGCCACTCTGTTGGTAACATAAGTGTTGTCACGGATCCTTCTGACCCACCTACCAATTTCACTCAACCCTCTTACCCTCCTGAGTACTGATCACCCACACCTGCCACCAATCATTGCATCAATCAACTCCTCTACATAAACCTCACTCCCCTTCCATTCTGTGTCTGGTCTCAATGTCATGTACAGACTCACTTACCAGTGCCCCCAGTGCCCCCAGTGCCACCAGTGCCACCAGTGCCACCAGTGCCACCAGTTCCACCAGTGCCCATCTCCTCAACGAAAGCGTTGTTGTTGCAAACCTTCCACCTCAAGGTAAGTCAGCATCAGTCTTCACATAAACTATCACCACTTCAACCCAGTTCTGTCACATCATCACTTACCTGCTGTCTCGGTTTGGGTGTCAATAAATACATGCTTGGGTTCAAACATCATCCTCGAGTCGGAGTATGTTACAAGAGTACTGTTTTACTCATGTAGGCATTTCGTTAGATTCAATTAAATCAGGCAAATAAAGGTCCAATTAACTGAATGAGTGGATTTTGAGCACTATGTTATAAACTATAAGACACTGGAACCAAAAACAAAGTTCTCCCTTACAGTCCAGTTGCAAACACTTTACGAAATCATTAAACACAAGTGGCTCAAAAGAAGGATTCGTTCACAAATTGGCCATCAAAACTCATTGCACATTTCAACCAAATAACCTGCGCAGAAATGATCTGAAACCTCTGGACTCTTTATTGTGAAACTTTTTAGCGCTAGCATGCTCTCACAACCCCTTCAGCTCCAGTGCTCCATGAACGGATCACACATGCCATCTGGTTGTCTCAATTTGTGGAGATTGCACCGTGTCTGGACTCCCCTCCCAGCTCAAAGGATAAAGCCGGATCAAGATCCCATCCCTTCCAGTATCCATGAGCTTGCAAAGGATACGCGGACTTCCGGCTCACTCGGTGTCCACACCGGTCCAGGGGGAAAAGCAAAGAAAATGAAACTTACAGAAGTTTGATCACTTTGTAGATTTGTTGAGTGTAAGAGGGTTAAGATGGGCAAGGCGGAGGCGAGAACCAGCTTGTCAAAATAGATAATATTTAATAACAAACTTAAACAAAAACACTCAAACTTAAACACATACAGGGCAGCCGCCCATAATTTTCTCTCTCTCTCGAACCATCGTCACCGGCCGCCCTTATCCCTCGCGCGCCTCATCAGGCCGATTGGGGACCGGGCGTGCAACATTCCAGCCCTGGGAACACTCCTCTGCCCCTGGCAGCGGCCCTACCACTCCAGGCAGTCGGGGAGTTGCTTCCCTCCTCCCCTCGTGGACGGCAGTCTTCCCTCGACCCCTCCACGTCTCTGGGGATGGCAGGACACTCCTCCGCCCCCGGCAGCGGCTCCATCGCTCCAGGCGGTCGGTGAATCCAGTCCCCACTCGCCCCGCGGACGGCGGCCGTTCCGCGCGTCCGGGCGGTCGGGCTACTCCGTCAAATGGCAGCGGCGCTCCCCTGGGTGGACGGCAGTATCGAGGACTCTGCAACGGGCATCCCTCCTCCCTCCCGGGTTTTGGCACCAATGTAAGAGGGTTAAGATGGGCAAGGAGGAGGCGAGAACCACTAATAGCAGGGTTGGTCACCGGTTCTCTGATGTACCGTCGCGTGGTCCTCCAACACTCCTCCCCACTCTCAGGCGGACGACAGCCGCTCCTCCGCGGGCAAACCAGAGTCAAACCTCCGACCCCCAGCGGACAGAAAGCCCCTCCACTTTTCTGGCGGCACGTGGGGACACTCCTCTGCCCCTGGCAGCGGCCCTCCGCTCCAGGCGGTCGGGGAGTTGCTTCCCTCCTCCCCTCGTGGACGGCAGTCTTCCCTCGACCCCTCCACGTCTCTGGGGACTGCAGGGCACTCCTCCGCCCCCAGCAGTGGCTCCATCGCTCCAGGCGGTCGGGGAATCCAGTCCCCACTTGCCCCGCGGACGGCAGCCATTCCCTGCGTCCGGGTGGTCGGGCTACTCCGTCAGATGCCAGCGGCGCTCCCCTGGGTGGACGGCAGTGTCGAGGACTCCTGGGTTTTGGCACCAATGTAAGAGGGTTAAGATGAGCAAGGAGGAGGCGAGAACCACTAATCGCAGGTTTGGTGGTTCAAATCCCGGCCCACACGACTCCACATGCCGAAGTGTTCTTGGGCAAGACATTGAACCCCAAGTTGCTCCCAATGGCAGGCTAGCGCCTTGCATGACAGTTCTGCCGCCATTAGTACGTAAATGGGACGCAGTGTAAAGCGCTTTGGTAACCTCTTAAGTGCAGCCCATTTACCATCCCATTGTTATATCTTCATATGCATCTTTGTGTGCTTAACATACTGTAATTGCTATGATAACGTACATGCAGTATCTAAATTTCCACCTAGAACTGTGTATAATTACTTCTTATAATTGAAGGATCTACTGTAGACGTCCCCCTATTGATGTTTACTTCAAACGGGTCTATAGTGGCTCCAAAATGACTCATAATTATCCTTGGCAGTAAGTTATATTATAGAGGAAATCGAGACTTTAAAGAGGCATTTCAGAGAATGGGCTTTCTGTATTAATCAGTGACATTGATAAAGCATCGCTTCCAGTGAAATGAGCTGTCAGTCCTTCACTCCTGAACACTAATGGAGTTTATGTAGGTGCCACCATGAAGTTGGAGAGCCTATAATTCCAGAAGTGTTACATATATCTTAATATCCTTATATATTCTGGTTCAGAACAAACTTTCCTTATTGTATGTCCTTTTTTAAGGGCCCTATATGGTTGAATCACAGAGATACGGGGCTCTCGATGTGGCTCCATGTGTAAATTCTTTTTACATTTATGCATTTGGCAGATGCTTTTATCCAAAGCGACTTACAGTGCACTTATTACAGGGACAATCCCCCCGGAGATACCTGGAGTTAAGTGTCTTACTCAAGGACACAATAGTGGTGATTGTGGGGATTGAACCAGCAACCTTCTGCTTACAAGTTATGTGCTTTAGCCCACTACGCCACCACCATGCCACATGAACTTTTGGAAGCAACATGTTGATATCAGGCTGCAGGCGTAATGTAAATGTGGCATGAAGCCTTGTGTATGGAATATTTGGGCTTTTCCAAGAGGGAATAATCTGCCTTTTGTTGTTGTCAAGGATGCATCAGCTCAAATGCGTCAAATGCGTTTCTGACCACCTTCGAATGCGGTTTGAATGATCAGATCATTAAATGTTTTGCACTAGTATTTAATGCTCTGACGCTGTCCACTTGTGATCCGACAACCGAGGACAAAGGCTGCCATATTTACAGGTACAGTTCACCCAAAAATTTAAAATTCCCCAAAAATACTTTTTGAAGAGTGCATGATGTGTTTTTGTAAACATGCAGTAGCGGTTCTAGCTTGTTTGGCGCCCTGGGCGAAACCCGTTTCAACATACCCCCAAATTTGTAGGGAGGGGGTATGGGTGCCGCTTCAACATACCCCCAAAGTTGTAGACTGGGGGGGGTGCCTCCACCGCCTCGTGCCGCCCCCCGCAAGATGTAGCCCTGTGCGATCGCCCATGCCTAAACTCGCCCGTCAACACGATTGACATCAATGGGGTCTTTCACGTTCAAGCTCCAAAAATGGACATAAATGCAGCATAAAAGTAATCCATACGACTCCAGTAGTTTAATCCATGTCTTAAGTGATACGATCTCTTTGGGTGATTAACAGTCAACATTTTAATCTCATTCTCCCTTTTTGTATGGATGCTCCCAGCTTTGAACCTTGACTGTCACAGTATTAAATATGGATCTTTATTCTCCTTTTCTTTCTTTGCCATTGACTTGATCTTACACTGGCGGTGTCCCTATAATTGTTTGCCTTTTTGCTTGTTCTCAAATTCACATCACACAACTGAAGGTCTGGCGCCCCATCTTTAGGATTTACACGAAAGCCTCTTTTCAGTGGAGTGAGTTGGTTAAACTCTATGAAATCAGGCAATGAGATTACAGAGCATGGCTCGCCCCAAAAGCGCTTACACGGTCCGATTTAGATTCCCATCTCGATCCCTTTGTCTCGGCCTTCGACAGTCATCGGTGGCCTTGGCTCCTACCAAACCAGACACTGCAGTTAAACAGTGTTCAAACATAGAACATGTGTTCTCGTGTTGACAACTGCATTGGACGAAGGCGGAGACTTGTGGGAACGAGAATGTGAGACGAGGGAATTGAAGTCTCGAGATCTGTCACAAAACCAGGGGCTTTGTTTGGGATTTGAATCTGCTGTTCAGAGATCAGCGTTTGGCACGGACGGTCTGCCGAACTCGTCAGCTGTTGATTATTGACACTGTCCCAAGGTGTCTTCAAAATGAGACATCTGTGTGGAATAGATGAGGGGTTTGATGCACCGTAGATGACACAAATTGACATGCATGAATATTAATGAGCGCTATGCATGACACGTGCTGTATGACCGTAAGCAAAGGCAATATTGGTGAAAGACAACTCTTTCGTTGTGCTCATGACAAGTTGTAATAAAAGTACTGGATTGTAAAAAATCAATGTTATCACAATTAACCCTTCACCTAACTTTGGAACAAGGCATGCATGGCCTATAATGGTTATTGCTACATCATTGCATAACAAGTAACAAAATTTGGTGCCTAAATTCAATTGATTATTTTCACATCGATGCACGTTGTACGAGATTGACACCTCGTGCAAATGTGTTTTGAGGACAGATCGAAGGTTTTAAGTGCCTTGCTCTTGAAACGATCTGTTTAGCTCATCTCTGGTTTTGGCCTCGAGTCACCACAGATGACCGTTTAACTTTTGGCACGGCTCACCGCGGAGATTTCGCCAGCGGTGCCGTGGCCCGTGGAAACCGGACATCCTGGTTTAATATAAAAATGGGCAGATGTGTCTGGATTCAATCATCGTTTTCTCGCTTCACTTTTACTTGAATTGTCTTCTGTGTGTTTGGGGGGGGGGGGGGGGGGGTTGTTATGGTTTCAGGCCACGTTTTTTTTTTTAAGTTGCCTAAAAAAGAGGGTCAGCTCACGTCCCACTATTCCAAATGTTTTCCTTGGTGTGTTAGTCCCAAATAAATGTCGGAGTCTCTCAGTTCGTATGACATCCAGGAGACCATTAAATGTCTTGAATTGAAACGCAGCTGAGGCAACGCGTGTCACGCAGAGTTCAGATCTGCTGAAGCCAGAGACCGCTGCGTTGTTAGAGGAACTCAGATGAGTTATTCAGACGACAATAGAGCGACAATTCCTGTAGGGTGATTTATTTTGAGTATGCACTTCTCGTCTCTCTTAATGATGAAATGTCATTAACTAACTTGACAAAACTACCCTGTAAAAAATCCAACTTCAGTTTTGTCACACAAGCTCCGTTTTTAAAAGTTGGATGAACTATCTAATTGTGAAAATTGTGAGTTTACTTTGATTGTTTAAAGTCAATATGCCGTTTTAAGTCAGAGCAACTTACATTTTTAACCCGTGAGCACATTGAATATCAGGTCTGGTGGTGAAACTAGAACATTCAGGCTTTTGAGCATGCTCAGTTTGATCACT
>JAVLUX010000246.1:125000-135000 GCA_032164185.1 Moxostoma hubbsi
ATGGAAAACCAGCAATGTGTATGTTTGTCTACATGGCCAGCACAAACACCCACGCTTATGATTGTGCATATTTGCATGGCTCATAAAGGGTGGGATGCAATCGTCAGAGCGCTGACATCTTTAAACCTTTACGTGGAATGCCCACGGGACGGTTAGATTTGACTTGAGGGGCAAAACCACAGAGGAAATGGGCCTCGTGCACACCGACCGCCTGGAACCACCGTCACTTTCAAGGGATTCGACAGAACAAATGACAGCATATGGTAGATGTGGTGCGAGCTGGGTATTGTTGTGACTGCGGCTTTAGTGTCTTTCTCACTCTCCCCCCCTCTTAAGTATTTTCTCATTGTGTCACAGACGCGCCGTGAACGCTCTCTCCATCTCTTTAATTAGCCTCCAGGAGTTCAGCGGCTGGGTGTCCATGTGTCGCTTTGAGTTGTGTTGGGAGACTTCGGCTCTGATCTCCGCTGACGCCCCAGAACTCCGTCAAGCTCCGCGAGACACCATGAGACTATTTGAGATATCTAGGGATGGGAATTCATATTCCGGTTACTTAAAGGGATAGTTCACCTTAAAATATAATAATGCTGTTATTTACTCACCCTCATGTTGTTTCAAAGCAGTAACGGGACATTTGCATTCATTGCATCATTTTACATACAATGAAAGAGAACAGTGAATGAACGTTTTGCATAACTTCTCCATTTTGAAGAAATAAAGTAATACAGGTTTAGAACAACACGAGGGTGAGTAAGTAATGACTTTTTTTTTTTTTTTTTTTTTTTTTTTTTTTTTTTTTTTTACAATTACATTAATGATTGTTTTAGCAATTTTATGAAAGGGAAAATATTTTTTAAAAAAAAATGTATGCAATTAATCACATGCCCCCGGACCATAATAAGGAAGATTCCTGAGAAATGCAAGCTTGTAGTACCACCTGTTTACTCCAGGGGGCAGTAAGTGAAACTTCAGCTGTATGAGCAACACACAGTTTATACAAGTGAAGAAAACAACCATCAACAGACAGAACAACACAAACACTTGGAGCGCAAATCCAATATATATATATATATATATATATATATATATATATATATAATCTGAAATAATACAATATAAATTATAGTAAATTATTTTTATTAATAAAACAATTCACAGAATTCTTGAAAAAGGTTATTTAACTAAATATTATTCAATTTTAGTTGCTAAATGCGCCGTTATTTCTGAGATTATTCTGATTATTATACTTTGTGTATATAGTAAGATATTTTGATCACGAAAAACAACAAATTGAACCTGAACGTTGATTTGAAATAAAAACAGATAACCGTATTACATCCGCATCTGTAGAGGAATGATGACGTCCGAACCGTTAACGGCAACCAAACGTCAGGAAACATTCTGGAATGATATTAAAAAAAAAAAAAACGTTCCATTCTTGATTCACCGCCTCTTTTGCACCCAAAGCGCACACACACAAGCCCATTACACCTCTTTCAGCCTCATGTGAGGCTTCTGACACTAATAAAACTGAAAGTGGCGTGAAAGTCAGTCTGATATCTTTCTCTTCATGCCAGCAATTTGCTGCCAGTGGGAGGTCAGCTGGTGTAACGCTCATGGACTCTCTCTCTCAATCCATCCCTGTTATTCCAAAGTGGGGGCTGGTGTACTTGCCTATATGACACAGGGTTTGTCTCCACCTCACTTCCCTTTACCGGGCCCTAATCAGCGAGCTAGGCCCAGCTGCCCCTCCCATCCCCTGCCAGGAGTCGCTATCATCTTCTGATCAAATATTAATGCCACGATACTCCACTTGCTCACTAATCCACAGCCAATTAATATTATCTGTCAATTATTTACTGATCCTGAGGTGTGCAGCCAGGTCTCTGGGGGCCACATCGACCAGGGTTCAGAATGCATAATTGACTTCCTCTCCTCTCACCCAGCCAGTGAACCCCCCCCAGTCCTCCCCTCCAGCGCTGTGTGCTCTTTTCTTCTTTGCCCTCCCACCCTCTTTTTTATCTACTTTTATTTTTACCCCCTTTTATATTTCTCCTTTCCTTTTTTGTTTATGTGTGTCTTTTAAGTCTAAATTGCTGTCTTTGTGGTGTTTTTACAGGGGCTACACAGGGGGAGCCCGTTGGGGGCATTAGCATAGCGGGCATCAGAGGTGCCGGGTGTCAGGAGGAGAGGGAATTTGACGAGTCTCGGTGGAGATGTGCAGCTATAGATGTGAACACATTGTAGAATGTATGAAATGATCTGCTGTGTTTCTTCAGTGTAACATCGAGCTGAAAAGGTTCTGATGTTAAAAATAAGGTGAGCTGTGATTGTAAAGGGGCTGAACCCAGAACTTTCCCCAGTCGATAAAGATTACATGATGGGTAGAGAGACAGATGTTCCAGAGACCAGAGATTCAGACATCTAGTTTGAGTTTACAGACAGACAGAGAGAGAGACAGTTTGAGTTTACAGACAGACAGACAGAGAGACAGCTAGTTTGAGTTTACAGACAGACAGACAGACAGAGAGAGAGACAGTTTGAGTTTACAGACAGACAGACAGAGAGAGAGACAGTTTGAGTTTACAGACAGACAGACAGAGAGACAGCTAGTTTGAGTTTTTTCCCGACAGACAGACAAAGACAGACAGTTTGAGTTTTCAGACAGACAGACAACTAGTTTGAGTTTTCAGACAGACATTCAGACAAAGACAGACAGTTTGAGTTTTCAGACAGACAGACAGCTAGTTTGAGTTTTCAGACAGACAGACAGACAAAGACAGACAGTTTGAGTTTTCAGACAGAGAGACAGACAGCTAGTTTGAGTTTTCAGACAGAGAGACAGACAGCTAGTTTGAGTTTTCAGACAGACAGACAAAAGACAGACAGTTTAAGTTTTCAGACAGACAGACGAAGACAGACAGCTTGAGTTTTCAGACAGACAGACAAAGACAGACAGTTTGAGTTTTCAGACAGACAGACAGACGAAGACAGACAGTTTGAGTTTTCAGACAGACAGACAGACAAAGACAGACAGTTTGAGTTTTCAGACAGACAAAGACAGACAGTTTGAGTTTTCAGACAGAGAGACAGACAGTTTGAGTTTTCAGATAGACAGACTTTGTTTAGATACTCCAGTCTCATTTATTTATAAAGTTCTTTCAAACTACTCTGTAGTACCAAAGTGCTGTACATAAAATAAAATAAAATGACAATAAACATCACACAATAACCAAAACGGCAGGAAATTAAAACCAGCATAAGAAAGACAACACCCAGAGTCCATCAAGTATTAATAGCCAATGAAAACAAACGTTTTTAAACGTGATTTGAAAATGGAAATCGAAGTGGAGGATCTAATGTCAAGAGGTAAACCGTTCCACAACCCCGGGCCAGCAACTGCGAAAGCCCAATCCCCTTTGAGTTTTACATGCGATCTGGGAACAGTCAGTAGTAATTGATTGGCCGTTCTTAATGATCGACATGAATAATGCAAATGTATATGCTCAGTGAGGTAACCAGGGGCCATACCATGAATTTTAAAACAAATAACAGGACCTTGTATTGAATTCTGTACTGTACCGTAACCAATGTAGCGAAGCCAAAACCAGTGAAATGTGGTCGGTCCCTCTTAGTATTTCTGAGCAGCCTAGCAGCCGCAATTTGGACTAGCTGTGACCGTGACATGGATGACTAGTCCCCAAGTAAAGGGCATTGCAGTAGTTGAGGCAGGAAGAGATTAAAGCATGTTCATTCTCCAAATCACTGAATGATGGACTATATATGCTGTAGACAGACAGACCGACTCATGTTTGGCCATGTTTGTGCTTTTTTGGGATAATCTAAATTGGAAATGTGTAATTGCATTCAAAGTGTGTGTATCACATGAAGCTTTACTCTTACTTTACTCATGCATAATTAAAACAAAACCACCCCTCATACGCACACACACGAACCCGTATGACTTTTGTTCTTCGGTGGGACACAAACGGAGATGTTAGGTAGATTGTTAGCTGGAGATCATGTGACCGTGTGTTGCGTGATGACACCTCGGTCCACAGGGACCGCTGCTTTATTTTCACGGTCGCTTCACCATAGCCAGCTCCCCAGAGAGCCCGGGACTCCACCACCAACACTCACGGTCACAAACATCATCCATGGGAACCTACAGGCTTGAGTCACCTGTACGCTTCCAATGAGAGGCTGTGGTTAAGACCGTGCAACGAAGGATTCAATTTACCAGACAGAACACCTGCTTTCACATATGTTGGAGGAGTCCCAGCGATGGGACCTGGCAAGAGAGGAGAGGAAACCACGAGACTTGTGTTCAAATGAAAGAGACGAAGAGAGCTTACATCAGAGGTTACATCAGAACCGGTTGGTAGATATGAGGAAGTGTATAACTTGGTTGCATTGGATGAAAGGATATACATGTACTGTAAATGTATTTAAAAGAGCTTTTGATAGACATTTAGGGACCGTTTCTAAGTTTTAAGGTCAACGTGGTATTCACGCTTACAATGGAAGTCAATGAGGGCCCAATAAAATACTCAATGTTTCAAAAGTATATGTACACAATATGCATGTTACCATGATGGCGGAGACTCGTAGCATGTGGCGGCTCATGCTACTCTCTGTGATCCACGCACAACTCGCCAAGCGCCCCATTGAGAGCGAGAACCCCTAATCGTGACCACGAGGAGGTTACCCCATGTGACTCTACCAGCACACCCTGGATTCGAACTCGCGACTCCATTGGTTGTAGTCAACGTCAATACTCGCTGAACTACCCAGGTCCTGGAGTGGTCTGAATCTTAACTGGTGAATTTGGGTTTGAGAGAGGCGCGGAATATTACATCTGGACGTTGTTATGGCATTTAACTTCTGACACTTCCAGAACTACGTCGGAGGCAAAATTCGATCATCGCAAAGGTGAACATGTCAAATTGTAAGATTGCCGATTTTCCCCTACGACAACCGAAATCATTTAGGATTCCTGAAATTTGTCTCAGACGGCAGAATCATGGCAGAATCATACACCGGGCTTTAGTTTGGCATCGGATGAATTGGTCGATTTTCCATAATCGAAAACTGGCAACAGTACCTAATTTTACCGCTTGGGCGAGCAATTTGGGTACAACTATTCTAGCGTATTAAATCGTCTACATGGTGACTAGTAAAGCACTTATATAGTTCTATAGCACCTTTTTAACCTTAGTGATCTTCAAAACACTTTACACTGACTCGTTCACACATTCACCCATTTTCATGATGGCAGAGCTGCCATGCAAGTCCCCCGCTCCGAAGGGGACTCGAACCGACGTCTCCGGCGTGGGAGGTGGGTGCGCTAACGAGGAGGCTAAAGGCTACAGCCTTACACTTTACACTGTGACTCGTTCACCCATTTTCACACACACCCCAATGGCGGCAGAGCTGCCATGCAAGGCGCTAGCCTGCCATTGGGAGTCACTTGGGGTTCAGTGTCTTGCCCAAGGACACTTCGGCATGTGGAGTCGTGTGGGCCGGGAATCAAACCGCCAACCCTGTGATTAGTAGTCAACCTGCTCTACCACCTGAGCCACAGTCGCCCCTAACATGCAAACCAACCAATGAGAACATGGAACAATGACGCCAACTCATAGCAATCGAGTGTAGGCGCCAAAGCTACTGTGGATCCGCTCGCCTGATTCCCTCCGTAACTCCGTCATTTGTTAGTGGAATAATTTGAGGACAGAGACATGCATATTTCCAAGTAAAATAAGATTTGTTACACCTTAAATGACAATGACTTTAATATTCATGTTCATACTAATAAGTTAATCCCCTCACTCAATTCTCTCGAATGGCTTATATTGACCGCACACCGTTGCCTCACTCTAACCTCAATTTTTTCCAGTTTAAAAGGAAAAAGAGGGACGAGTGCCTCTTTTTAATATACACATTATGCCACAAATGCTGTCGATTAAGCTTAACTTGTACTGAACATGGAATATTCCTTTAAGACAATTATAGGTTGACTTTAAAATGCTTGAGGAGATCTTTGATCGCCAACTTCGGAGGACAGTGTATACATTGGGATCAAGGGACATCTGGATTCAGCAAAGTTATGCAAGTGCAACAAGTGAAGAAGGGAGGAGAACGGATGATTCCTGTATCTCAACAGTCTGTATCAGGTTTCTCAGAGAGCACTAAAGGGTGGAATGCAAGAGAGAGAGAGAGAGCGAGAGAGGGATCTTTAAGAGATGACGGCTGGGGTTTTATATCACCTGTGTTTCGGCTGTGTTGGGTCCCCAAAGAGCCGCCCCACCAGCTGCCCTCCTTCACGCCTGTTTGTCAGGAGCTTTCAATAAGTCTCACGTGCATCCAGCTTGAAGGAAAGAGTGAAAAAAGCGAGTGAAACGAGATGCTTCCTGCCCTTTAACTGGCGAGTTGCTTCGTTAAGGGAACCTGTGAAATCGGTTTAATAGGCTGACATCACCCCCGGGCCTCCAATGGCACACGTCCCTCGAGAGTCCTCTTCTCCTCTCCTCACGTTGTATCTTCTCATATCGTAAAACTCTTAATGTTTATCTGCATACCATGAAAACTTCGCTCTGGTATAGTTTTAACTCAGTTTCAGAAGATGCAGTGAAGTGCATCTTTCATTATGTCTGATTGCATGATATATTTGACTTTGTAGTGCACGTAATAATTACTCAAACGTACGTAAATTATACACAGCTGTAAAGACGAAACATCTTGAAAAATTGCTGGCTAATGTTTCCAGATGGTCCCTCTATACACCCTTCACCCTTTTGGAACATTTTAGCACAATTTGTGGACTTTTCTGGACAAATATCAAGGTACAATTAACGATTTTTATCATTTTCGAGGTGGTGGTGGCGTAGTGGCTAGAGCACAGGGCTGCTAATCAGAAGGTTGCTGGTTTGAACCCCACGGCCACCACCATTGTGCCCACGAGTAAGGCACTTAACTCCAGGTTGCTCCGGGGGGATTGTCCCTGTAATAAGTGCACTGTAAGTCACTTTGGATAAAAGCGTCTGCCAAATGCATAAATGTAAATGTGATTCCATCGGACCAACTTAAATATGGGAAAAATCGTGCCCTGGGTTGATTCGACACGGGATGCATCTTTTTACCTTTAAATACAGGATGATGCCATATTTTGCGTGTTGAGTGGCAACCCTAATAGTAAACAACCAATCAACTAACAGAATTGTCATCTATGTAGTACAGGCATCACATTTTCAATGTCGTCTCATGGAATGAACATTACTATAATTACATTTTTGCATGTTAACTTTTACATGCCCGTGGCAGGGTGGAGGGTGGGGCTGGGTCCACACTCGGCCCCTAATCAGGCTAATTGGCTCTCAAGAGGGATAAAGGCCGGCCGAAGATGGCAGTGCAACAGTGCCGCATGAATGTGCATTTTCCTTTGGGACACTGTCGGTTGGGTTCAGTCGTTGGTTTAGGGTAAGGAGGATGTCTGTTTTGTTCACAGGTTAGTTTTAGATTTTGGGATCTAATATCCAAACCTCATCTGATTATGACCATTTCACTCGCTTTTGGCACCCCCTGCTGGATATGTCATTTGGGAAACTGCAACGAAACGTAATGAAGCAAATATGTTGCCACGGTCAATTAATGTTTATCATTTCAGGCTCCAATTTTTTTGTTAGCCTCCTATCCAACACTTTAAATTTAAGAAAGGTCTGCGTATGCATTTGGTAGCTAATTTCATATTTACCTGTACATTGAAAATTACAGATGGATGCCAATAACATGTGACACGGTTCCCTCGTCTTGCTCAAACCCCTGTTTTCTTTCTTTCCTAGTACACCAAGTTATTATGCTGTTAAAATCATGGTTTAGCTTTAGGAGTTAATCCGTGGTTCGTTTATTTTTCTTTATGGGAGTAAAATTTGCATTGTGACGAGGAGGAGGGCGGGGCCAGGCTGTGACTACGCGCGCCCGGCCCCAAATTGGGCCAATCAGCCGAGAGGGATAAGAGCAGCAGAATGTGGCAGTTCGGGAGAGAGAGAGCCACATGCAGCTGCCATGTGTGTCTTTTTGTTTAAATTAAATATTGTTTTGACTGCTCAGCCGGTTCACGCCTCCTCCTTTCCCAAACTTAAACTTGTGTTACACGTACGTTTTTGAACATGCCAATTCCAACAATTTTGCCGTCTCATACTATTATTAAATAATATCTAATAATAGATATTTGTGGGGTGGCTGTGGCTCAGGTGGTAGAGCGGGTCAGCCGCTAATCGCAGACTGTATGAACCAATTTGAAATTAGCTACAAAATGCATACGCAGACCTGTCCTTTCTTAAATTTAAAGTGTTGGATAGGGAGGCAAACAAAAATTTGCAGCCTGAAATTATGAACATTAAGTGACCGTGGCTTCGTTACGTTTCGTTGCGGTTTCCCAAATGACATATCCAGCAGGGGGTGCCAAAAGCGAGTGAAATGGTCATAATCAGATGAGGTTTGGATATTAGATCCCAAATCTAAAACTTTGACCTAAACCTAACCGGTGAACAAAACAGACATCCTTACCCTAAACCAACGACTGAACCCAACCGACAGCGTCCCAAAAGCAAATGCGACATGAAAAGCACATTTTCTACATCAACCACGTCATTTCATGCCGCTTCTATGACACTTCCGTCTCACTTGTTAACTTGCGTGCTTGACTGGGCTCAAACTTTGGACTTCCGAGTCCAACACTCTTTCAGATGAGCTATCGCAGAAGCTAATCCATCCATCCATCTTCAACCGCTTGTCCGAAGTTGGGTCGCGGGGGCAGCAGCTCCAGCAGGGGGCACCAAACTTCCCTATCCCGAGCCATATTAACCAGCTCTGACTGGGGGACCCCGAGGCGTTCCCAGGCCAGTGTGGAGATGTAATCTCTCCACCTAGTCCTGGGTCTTCCCCGAGACCTCTCCCAGCTGGACGTGCCTGAAACACCTCCCTAGGGAGGCACCCAGGGGGCATCCTTACCAGATGCCCAAACCACCTCAACTGACTCCTTTCCACGCAAAGGAGCAGCGGCTCTACTCTGAGCTCCTCACGGATGACTGAGCTCCTCACCCTATCTCTAAGGGAGAAGCCCGCCACCCTTCTGAGGAAGCCCATTTTGGCCGCTTGTACTCGCGACCTAGTTCTTTCAGTCATGACCCAGCCTTCATGACCATAGGTGAGGGTAGGAACGAAAACTGACTGGTAGATCGAGAGCTTTGCCTTCCGCTCTCTTTTCGTGACAACGGTGCGATAGAGCGAGTGCAATGCGGCCCCCGCTGCCCAGATACTCCGGCCAACCTCCTGCTCCATTGTCCCCTCACTCATGAACAAGACCCCGAGCTACTTGAACTCCTTCACTTGGGGCAATACCTCCTTCCCTACTCGGAGTACGCACTCCATCGGTTTCCTGGAGAAGCTAATCACATTGGAATAATATGTAAATGTAGGTGAGTCTGTAATACAAGTGTTAAAATGTGATTCCCGGCTCACATGACTCAACATGCCGAAGTGTCCTTGGGCAAGACACTGAATCCCAAGTTGCTACCAATGGCCCTCCCATTGTGTGTGTGTGTGTGTGTGTGTGTGTGTGTGTGTGTGTGTGGCACTTTGGTAACCTCCAAGGTTAAAAAAGGCACTATATATGTGCAGGCCATTATCATGAAACCAGGTTGCTATGTGCAGGTCTCGTTGGCTTTGTGTCATTTCTCCTGTCTACAATTTTTATGTGAAGTACAAAAGTTTTGCACTACTAGTGGCACCAAATGGAATTGCAAGAATAATGGTTCTCCGACAGGTTTCCTAATCACAGCCTGTCCTTTCCGTCCCATCCCACTTCCTTCGTTGTTCACTCCAGCAGCTTGTCCCGGCCCAATCCTCACGCCATTGGCATGTCAAGGTGATGACAAATAAACCAATCAATATTTTGAAGTCATCCTACCTATGGCTTCCTTCTAGTTGACTCGGTATAAAC
>JAVLUX010000246.1:140000-150000 GCA_032164185.1 Moxostoma hubbsi
CTAAGGTTGTATAAGTGGTCGCTTCCTGGCCAAGGTGAAAAGTGCACACCCGCAATGTTCTTCAATGTCAGTCTATAGGATTTTTTCGCCTATTTTAGCCAGGTGAAAATTCGAAGTTGGATCGCTTAGAAAAGCAAAAAGACACGATCTGATTTCTGTAGCACAAACGGTGCAGGACAAGTTATACGCCAACATTTGTTTAAATCCTTAATTTAAGAGTACAGTATGAGAAATATCACTTCTGTATGAGAGATGGACATTTTTTATAATCCAGTCAAATCCTAATAATTGTTGTACAGAATTACGCCGCATTACGGAAGTGAAAAGCATGGATTTTCTTAAGCATGCTCCTCACTGACACATTTGTCGACTTGGTTAGCAAGTATGCTAAAAAAAAGAAGCAATAAACCTTATTTACAGTAGCACCATCTTAGATTTATTTTAAGGGTTACAACAAGGCTGTGAGTGTAACCAGTCCTGCTCGAGCCACTTCGAGCGGGATTCGAACCGGGGTATCCGGCATGGAAGGCAGGCATGCTAACGAGGAAGCTAAAGGCTACATTCTCTAATGTCAGTCACTAATGTGCCCCCCCCCCCAAAACCTCACTTCCATCTGGGTCAACAACACCACTATAACCATTGCTGCTCAACCCACTCCGAGCGGGATTCGAACCGGGGAATCCGGCACGATAACGAGGAGGCTAAAGGCTACATTCTCTAATGTCAGTCACTAATGTGCATCTTTGGGCCAGGGGAGTGAGGTTTACACACACTGCACAGCTATCACATACCAGCTGGCTCCTGTTACACCCCCCCAACCCCCCCCCCCCCCCACTTCCAACTGGGTCAACAACACCACTATAACCATTGCTGCTCAACCCACTCCGAGCGTGATTCGAACCGGGGAATCCGGCACGCTAACGAGGAGGATAAAGGATACATTCTCTAATGTTTATCTTTAGGCCAAGAAAGGGAGAGTTACACACATGGCACAGCTAGCACGTACCAGCTGCCTCCCGTTACACTCACCCCTCTAAATCTCATCTGGGACAACAACACCACTATAACCGGTCCTGCTCGACCCACTCCGAGCGGGATATGAACCGGGGTCTCCGGCATGGAAGGCAGGCATGCTAACGAGGAGGTTAATCTTAGTACAAATCTTAGTACCAAAAGTGAGCATATGGGGGCTGTAATTGGAGGCCCCGGTCACATCTAGCTACAACTCTCTCCAGTCACAATCTCCCTTCCACCTCGGTCCACAAGGGGGCCCTCTTTAACCGTCTAATTGAGCCATAACAGAACGTTTTAATGTGAACTTAATATAGCAAAAAGAAAATGTTGAAATCTGAAACCCCTGGGACGTGACACCGTCTGAAGTTGAAGAAACGCCAATATGCTAAAGTTTAAAATTCCTAAAAGTCCACTGTACACATCTTGATTATTAAAACAGCGTCAGCGTCTCCGTGGTCAACGTTGTGATGGCTTATTAAGACATGTCCAGTGTTATGATTAATCATGTGTTTTAAGGGTCCAACCCCTCTTGGTTTGTCAGCCTGTGTGTGTCAAGTTGTTGTGTTAATGTGTATCAATTGTCTTGCATTTCAAACTGGGCCGCATCTGTGGATGCTCACTGGGCCAGAACGCACGTGCGTGTGTGTGTGTGTGTGTGTGTGTGTGTGTGTGTGTGTGTGTGTGTGTGTGTGTGAGACCTCATTATCCGAACATCGAGCAATGGGACACTGGCCTCTGTCAGTAGCACAGTCGCCCCCGGCAACACTGCATCCCAACTGTCTCACACACACACACACACACACACAGAACCCAACGCCAAGTGAACCCTTCGGGTTAGTATCGGGCCAAGCAGTTCCAGTGCCTCTTATTTTTTCAGGACCGAATCGGGGCCTCATTACTTTATTGTTCTAAGAGACTTTGGATGCAATTTACACACAGAATATTTGAATAATTTTTTTAGACTTTTTGCTCGTTTTAGTTCAGCTCCATTTCTTCGCCTGTGCTTTGTTTTACAACTTTTTCCCCAGTCTAAAAGATTGTTTGTTCGTTTATTTATGCGCCGAGGGCTTCTACCAAACTTTTTGTAATATTAATGCACTCAAAACAAGTCCACCCCCCACCCACCCCCCCACACGGTGTCAATTATTCTCTAATATTCACCGTGGCTCATTGAAACAAATGAGCGTCTTGTGTTTGTTATTGCCTCTAATGGCTTCCTAATGTGCTGTAGTCTGCCTACTTAATAATGAAGTATCAATACGGACCCTCTCTGTTATTAAGGCCTTTCATCAATTGTTGGACACTTGTTTAAAAGCAGCTTGATTAGACGGAATATGTGGCATAACGGTGTGCTTGGCTGTGTTGAAGCAGACTCCAAAAATCAATAACGCTGCCATTTTGATGAGAGTAAATCGCTGATGAAGTTGTTGCGAGCATCTTAACGGAGGACGACAAAGACACGGTTGCGCGAATAATGACTAGCACGTAGAAGTAAAGCAAAGCTTCGGGGTTTATTAACATCTTGGACCTCTGTCAATCAAGGGAAGGCCCGTCCCAGTACCCAATTATCTTTGAAGCACCGGCCTCGGGGTCTGGACGTGATCAATGAGCGTGCTGCTTCATCGATACGAGCGCAGGAGGAGACCTATTGATCAGCCAACACTTGTGGACAGCTGCTGTGAGCCGGATAATGTCAGATTGAACCACAGAGAAGGTGTGTGAGAGAAAGTACACTACGTAGGTGTGAGTATTTTTTGTTATTATCCAAAGAGACTTACAGTGCACTTATAACAGGGACAATCCCCCCTGGAGCAACCTGGAGTTAAGTGCCTTGCTCAAGGACACAATGGTGGTGGCTGTGGGGATCAAACCAGCAACCTTCTGATTACCAGTCATGTGCTTTGCCCACTATGCCACCACCACACTGACAAAAGTTGTTGAGTATGGGACGGGACGGGAGGGGGGGGGGGGGGGGTTTCACTGTCCTTTTCTGCGTATCGCGGCACAGCTTTGTGGTCCGTTCTACATAACGCTGGTTTTAACGGCCCATTCGGTCCTTTTTCGCATCGACTTACAGGCCCGCTTGGTTCTCCCGATGGCCATTCCGCCACTGATCGGCCCCAAAGTGCGTCGGCCCACCGAGAAAATGCCCGGTATGCCAGATAACCACTCCACCCCTGCTAGAGGCGCTTCAACATCAGTGACTTGTAAACTGGCAGATTATCAGTTCATAAACACTTACTTTTCGTACCTGTACCTCACACAATATATCGGAATATCACCAGTGGGGGCTTTTCACCTAACAACCACTCCAAACACCTTAGCAACCATATAGCACCGCCCTAGCAATGACCCATGCAGCACACTTGCATTGGCTAAGCAGCACTCGTGTTTTCTTTTCTCTTCCTCTTTGTCTAAAATCAATAAAAGTTGCTTATGTGTTAATCATGTATTTGTGTGTGTATGTGTGTATGTGTGTATGTGTGTGTGTGTGTGTGTGTGTGTGTGTGTGTGTGTGTGTGTGAGAGAGTTTGTGAGTGAGTGTGTGTGTGTGAGAGAGTTTGTGAGTGTGTGTGTGAGAGTTTGTGAGTGTGTGTGGGTGTGTGTGTGTGTGTGAGAGAGTTTGTGAGTGTATGTGTGTGTATGTGTGTGAGAGTTTGTGAGTGTGTGTGAGAGAGTTTGTGAGTGTGTGTGTGTGTGTGTGTGTGTGTGAGAGTTTGTGAGTGTGTGTGAGAGAGTTTGTGAGTGTGTGTGTGTGTGTGTGTGTGTGTGTGTGTGTGTGTGTGAGAGAGTTTGTGAGTGAGTGTGTGTGTGTGAGAGAGTTTGTGAGTGTGTGTGAGAGAGTTTGTGAGTGTGTGTGTGTGTGTGTGTGTGTGAGAGAGTTTGTGAGTGTATGTGTGTGTATGTGTGTGAGAGTTTGTGAGTGTGTGTGTGTGTGTGTGTGTGTGTGTGTGTGTGTGTGTGTGTGTGTATGTGTGTGAGAGAGTTTGTGAGTGTGTGTGAGTGTGTGTGTTTGAGAGAGTGTGTGTGTGTGTGTGTGTGTGTGTGTGTGTGTGTGTGTGTGTGTGTGTGTGTGTGTGTGTGTGTGTGTGTGTGTGTGTGTGTGTGAGTGTGGTGGCAGGTGGGCAGCATCAGGGCCAGGGGAGGCAGTGGCACCGCAGTAAAGCCTTAAAGCCCCGTGGGACGCTGGGATCAGGAGGCGGGGTCACGTTCAGGAGTCAGTCCCACCCGCCGGGCTGATATACACGCTCAGGGGGGGACAGCCAACAACCCCCTTCAGAAATACAGCAGCCTGCACTGTAATTAAAGCTGGGCCCAGACGCGAGACTGCGGCCGACACAGCATGTGGCGGGGCTGAGACCTTCCCTCGCGGACCCAGCCGAGTGTTGTACATAAATCGGGTGCAAAACAAACCAACAGAAACAGACTCACATGAGTAATGGATGCAGCAAATTGCGCAACGTTTACCGTAAAAAACAAACAAATACCATAAAACATTGCAGCATTTTTGTAATCCATTGCTAGTACTTACTGTTGTTTGTGCTGTTGTTTTCCCTCCAAAAATAATGTAACTTCCTGGACGATGATGTCATGGATGAACTAGCTAATTAAAGGGATGTTTCAAACGACTCACTGGATGGAAAGTGAAATAGAGGACACAGAAAACCCCAATTTGATCATTAATTGCAACAATATTCCAAAGAAAAATATTTAGTTTGAAACTATTCAGTTTGTTGTCCGATATTCAGTAGCTTACAGCAGGAAAATAAAGAGCTAAAAAAAAGCAGTTCATTTTAACTTGAAATTCATTTTAACCATTTTGGGAAGCGTTTATATTATCAAACTGATTTCTGTAACTTCATTCAAATGAGGTGGAACGTTTTAGCAAGACACAAACTAATTCCATAAAGCATAACAGAATCCGTCATGATATTTGTGCTGTTATTTTCCCTCCAAAAAATAACATCACTTTCTCGATGATGAAGGAACTAACGCTGGGTTCCGTTCCACTTCCTATTAGGAAGAAAAGCGCAATGGAACGGCACTTGATGTCGGAATTCCAACTTGGAATGTCGGAAAATGTTAAACTCCGATTTGGTTGAGATAGGCTCATGATGTTGTGCAAACATCACTTACCAAAAAAATGTAATAAAATAAAATATAATGGAGAGTTTGGTCAAAAATAGCCACAAATTTTCCACTCGTAATTTTCACGCGCGAATGAGATTGTTCACCGCTGATGGTGAACCTGCAGAAAAACTTTGGCAACAATGAACAATTTGTTAAAGTTTGCAATGAACTCCCTATTTATTTATTTTTTGCAAGGTATTAGTCGGTACCCGTAGATATGCAAAGTTAATAATAATAATTATAACCCGTTTAGCAAACGTTTGCATAGACGGCAGTGTAAAATACGGTAAATTAGCTATTGTTCTAATCATAAACCTGTACAACAAATGCTAACAATGCAGCATTGTTTATCAGTTTGGTTGCTAGGCGACGTCTCTGTTGACATTCAAACACCTGCTAAGCTAATGGGAGCATTGCAGTTTTGTTTGTTTACGTCATCTACCCAACCTCAGGCAACGAAATGCCTTTTACATGCACCTTTGAACGCAAGGCGGCAGAAGGAACGGGCTTTTATTAGTTACATTACATTAACATTACAAAGTACCAACAGGGTGGAAAGTCATATTTGGGACACAACATCTGCTCAAATTGAGTTTGAACATTGCTACGACCGCTTAAGAACATTAACTAATACGATTCCCATCTTTAAAAAGTGTATTAAGGCTTATATAATGGGACAAATATCCTGTATACAGTAGTAAGAAATGCCCAACTTTAAAAACCCTCACGCAGTCCCGCTGGGGCCCAATAAACCAACAGTTTTGCTTAGCGGCGTGTACGCAGTTGTTCACATCTCCATCTCTTTCTTCTCCAAATCTGTTTCCCATTCGGCGAGCGGGTCCCTCAGCTGGACCCGTGTCTCAATAATGATGGATGATTATTGCATTGTGATCACTTTATGATGCATGCACTCGTTAAAGCTAAAAGCCAGATTGTTTCAGTCGACTAACCTTTCTGTACATCATTTTAAGCCTGAAACTAATAAAACCGGCGTTTTATTTTGAAAGACAGGAAATTAAGACGCCTTGATTTGGACCTGGAGGACGGGTGCTTGATAATTATACGCCACCAGACGGGAATTGTGTTTTTTCGCTGGCTAAAAGCGTGGCTGGATTATTAGCCGCGGCTTGTTTGGAAACGGGCGAGATTCTGAAAGGCGATTTAAGAGGGCACTGAGAGCTTCCTTGAATTATATTTTAAACGTGTAGCAGTCATCTTGCCCACATGTGTGTTTGTGTGTAAACATTAGCTAGTCACACATGCTAGTTTAAGCCTGTATCTGTGTTAGAAAAAAACAGTTCACCCCAAAATTACAATTTTATCTTCGATTTGCTCACCCTCATGTCACACCTGTATGACTAGCGGATCCTAGCATAGGATCATAGCATTAATTTCTATATACATTGTCTAGTTATAGTTATATATGTCATCGTTTACACACCCTCATGCTGTTCCGGAAACATGTTTTTCTTTCTTTTGCAGAATGCAAATTAAGATTTTTAGAAGAATATCTCCGCTCTGTTGGTTCGTACAATGCAAGTGAATGTTGATCAGAACCTTTACGCTCCAATAAGCACATAAATGCAGCATAAAAGTCATCCATCAGATGCCAGTGGTTTAATCCATGTGTTTAGAAGTGAAACGATAAGTGTGGGCGAGATATAGAGCGATAAATCTCCACTTTCACTCTCAGATCTGAAAGTGAAAATAAACAGGCATCACATGTGACTTTAAGATGTGAAAGTGGAGATATTGAGATAAATGATTAATTAAATATGTATCTGTTTATTACCCAAACCAAATGTCACTTCTGAAGACATGGATTTAACCACTGGAGTCTCATGGGTTACTTTTATGCTGCCTTTATGTGCTTATTGGAGCTTCAAAGTTCTATCCAACATTTACTTGCATTGCATGGACCTGCAGAGCTGACATATTCTTCTAAAGATGTTTTCAATTGTGTTGAGCAGAAGAAAGAAGGGCACACACATCTGGGATGCCATGAGGGTGAGTTAATGATGAGAGAATTAAAAATCTTGGGTTAGGGGTTGGGAAGTTAAGGGGGGGGGGGGGGGGGGCACGTCGGATCTCGCCTAGGGCACCAAGTAAGCCAGAACCGTCACTGGATCTTAAATTAATTTCACAAGTTTCACATACTCAGCTGAGGGCAACATCTCCCCACCCCGCAGGCACACACACACACACACACACACACAGAATACCCCCATGTAGGAAAAATTAATTAGCTGTTTGTCATTTAAAGCTGATCTCAGGGATTTTTGTTTGGGGGCTGTATAGGAGGTGGAGGAGGTGGCCAGCATTACAATATCAAAAGATGATCTTATTAAGAACCAGTGCAGTCCAGTGTGTGTTTGTGAGTGTATATTTTTGTGTGAGTGTGAGATGCTGTGAGGGTAATCCTAATGAAACCTGTCAAAAACATGCCTGGGTCATATTTTGCTGAAAAATCGCGAGACAGAAATAAGACATTCTTTGTTGCACAATGAAAATGATCCCTGTTTTTGGAAGCATTACGATTCTTTTTGCATTTGCATTGTGACATTATTTTAACAAGCACAATTCCCCGCCAACCAATCGGACTGATCTTTCTCTGAATTCAGCAACAGTAGGTCGAAAAAAGACATTTTTCTCTGCTTACCGAAATTCAGACCACTGCCCCCTGTGGCCAAAACTGGAAGTGCTGTTGTGAACGTTGTGAAAATGTCCACAGAGGGGCGCCTAAAGTGAGATGTTTTTAGTTGAAAATGATCAATAATACCAGCCTGGTCTTTCGAACATTACGTGACCATGGCAACACTTTAGCAAAACTGAATTAAGTGCCTTATTGCATGTTTGGCTGCAGTTTCCCAGTGAAATGTAATACACAGAGGGGCGCCAAAAGCGAGTGAAGTGAAATATTAGATGGAGGTTTTAATGAGTAAAACAATATATATATGGTTGGTGGTATGTGGTGGTGATTCTAAATGAGAATGCCCCCAAAGTTGTGCCCCCAACTGCCCATGTCACACATGCCTAAATCCGCCATATACGTATATATAGATATATAGATATATAGATATGTCTTGGTCACACTTCACTTTACTCTCCATTCTGTCCCATCAACATGCATCCCAATGTGTTGAAACTGTAAATGCACGCTCATGCAAAGACATTTTTCATGCCGCTGCAGACAAAAGTTTAGATTTGATATAGTCAAACCTGCTAATTTACATGACAAGAAGATGTTTGACCAATAAAAGATTGCAAGAAAATAATCAATATTTCAAAACTGCATATTTTATTGTTTCGGGACTGTGACAAATGTTCTTACCCAATGAGTAATATTAGGTAACTACATGTACTTAATATGGGTTAAGGTTGGGGTTAGGTTTAGGGTTAGTCCCTAAACTTTACTTTACAATGAAGTGCTACTATATTATTTGTTATTTGTCATTTATATGTTATTAAAAGCAAAATCCCTCTAGTGACATCATATCCTGTCCGTTGCACCAAAATTATTTTGCCAGCTCAAAGAATAATGACCACGGCTTAACTCGGGAGTAGTCGCCACACTACATACTACACACTACATACTACACACTACATACTACACACTGCATACTACACACTACACACTACACACTGCATACTACACACTACATACTACACACTGCATACTACACACTACATACTACACACTACACACTACATACTACACACTACATACTACACACTGCATACTACACACTGCATACTACACACTGCATACTGCACACTGCACACTGCATACTACACACTGCATACTACACACTGCATACTACACACTGCACACTGCATACTACACACTGCATACTACATACTACACACTGCATACTACACTGCATACTACACACTACATACTACACACTACACACTGCATACTACACACTGCATACTACACACTGCACACTGCATACTACACACTGCATACTACACACTACACACTGCATACTACACACTACATACTACACACTGCATACTACACACTACATACTACACACTGCACACTACACACTACATACTACACACTGCATACTACACACTGCATACTACACACTACACACTGCACACTACACACTGCACACTGCATACTACACACTGCATACTACACACTACACACTGCATACTACACACTGCATACTACACACTACATACTACACACTACATACTACATACTCTAAAGTATGTACTTTACGAAAACCAGCAAAGCATGTGCTTATAGTGCCTGGTAAAACATGCAAATTGGGTTGCAGCCCTGGGAAATATTTTCAAATGATAACTGCAATCTCCCATAGATTACTGACAGTAAACTGTGTCTTTGTCATCACTTTATCACATTACATCATGAAACTGCCAATGCAACAAACCAAATTAATTGCTTCCAGATTTACAGTGGCTTTCATCTGACATCTTAAAAATGTTGCAGACACACTTAAAAGTATGATTCATGCACGAGGGAAGTTGTGTCACCCCACATGACTGCTCAAACTACTCTAGGAGAAATGGTGTAACGTTGCGATCATCCTCTGTGAAATCTATTACTGTGTAGATTGTGTGAAAATCTCCATTTCTTATGGGACGTTCTGCAATGCTTGTCAAACCTAGCAACAGTAACCAAGGGGGGGTAGAGCTTAGCATAGTGTCAAGTGGTCGTTATTTTTCCATTGAAAAGTTGGACGGCTCCAGCTATTCTCGATTGAGGTTATCCTATGTGAATGGTTTCCTGCAGGGCATCTATCGTGGCAAATTGGCGGCTTAACTTTTAAAATATGGATATCGTCTCTAGATTTACTGCTTGTACGAGAACAGTGATGAA
>JAVLUX010000246.1:155000-160000 GCA_032164185.1 Moxostoma hubbsi
TTAGTAGGACTCCTACAATTAGAGAGCTCTGGACTGCAGTTCTGCTATATATCCTGTATCATACTGAGATGTGAATGAGGAGAAGTACACTGGAAAATGTGCATATGCATGTAATGTGTGTGTGTGTGTGTGTGTGTGTGTGTGTGTGTGTGTGTGTGTGTGTGTTTGTGAGTGAGAGAGTGTGTGTGTGTGTGTGTGTGTGTGTGTGTGTGTGTACCTGCTGTCAAATGAATGAATTATTTATCACCGTGGTCCGCCTCCAATCTGTTTAGGCATCAGGAATGGATACGTGCATCAAAACAAACAAGTTCCGATTTGTTCTTGTCTGTTGTCCACACGGATGCAGTTAAAGGGTCATGTGATGGCATGACGGGAGTGTGGGGAGAGGATGGGAAATTACACGGAGCTGGTCAGTGCCGAACCACATCAAACACGGGCAGAGCTCTACATGCCAATGTGCTGGATTTACCCCTCTCTGGACTGCATTGTATAAACCAGACCTGACCATCTACACTCTTTAGTATCTTCCAGGACTGTTTGTGTGTTGCAGTCATCTTTTGTGCAGCTAAATTGTGTGTTTACATCATCTCAGTCCAGATACACACATATGACTTCAATTCAAAAGACACAAGAGTTTCTTAGACATTCCCACACCTGTGTCAGATCATTTTATTGTGGATATGGCCTCGATTAAAGTTAATTGTTCACCAGACAAAAATGTATTCAGTCATCATTTCCTAACCTTAATGTCGTTCCAAACCCGTTTGACTTAGTATCTTTCGTGGGACAAAAAAGGAACTATATTGAAGATCGTTCACATTGCTCTTATCCATACAACGACTTTTAATGCGTATTCAAGCTTCGTTGCCGTCAGAGACATCAAACCTGGATCAGCATGTTTTCATATGCCATATTTACAAATACGCGAATGCAAATGAGATCTAAAGCTGCAGCGGAGGGCAAGATTTTCAGTGATAACAACTGAAATTTGTGTCTGTTCCTCACACAAAAGGGATCGTATGGCTTTGGAAAACACGGAATATAGTGCACAAGTTTTATATAGTGCTTTTATGACACTTTTAGTGTCATTTTTGGAGCTAGACAGCCCTAGTCCCCATATACTTTCATTAGATGGAAATGAGCAGCATGCACATTCAACTAAATATCTCCTTTTTTGTTTCACAGAAAATAGAAAGTCATTAGGGTTCGGAACGATTTGAGAACTGTTCCTTTAAATGTTTTTCTTCAAACTATTGCTTTGAATAAATGTAGAAATCATGTCAGAAATAACATTAATCAGAGGTCAGCTGCCTTCTCCAAAAATATGCCCCGTTACTTTTAGGCAAAGGGTGATGCCAGAGATGTTGCGTCCGGGTGTTTGTGTCCTCCCGGATTCAAAAAAACATTTTAGAGTTAAAATGGAAATCACTTTGTGTTTATTCTGATCACATACTTGAAATCCATCTTCCTCGATGGTCAAAAGACATGCTTTATTGATGACTTTAGCTAGCACCCGTACCGATGTTCAGATCGTAGCACGTGGGCACAGGTGTGTGGGCAGGACTTCCATTCATGATTGATGTGTTGTAGGTGGGCTGACAGCGGCCCTCCGTATGTCCTGTCATATGGCAGAGGTTTGGCGTTCCGATGCTGTAAAGATGAGAGCGTGTGAAGTTCGAGCAGAGGAGTTGGACTTTGTAGGCAGTCCTGGAGGACCGGACATACCTTGGCAGAGTTTGCTTGTAAAATATTAACCGTAAAAGTTTTGGGTAAAACAAGGATTAATGCTCATTATATCTGTGTGAAGTTCTATCTGATTACAGGGTTTCATTGTCATGACAACGAAGATTCCATTGGATAGAACAAGTGATTGTTGTCACACTAAAATCATGTTATAATGTATCATGTTTACGTTTGTGTATTTTAATGTTTATGATCTGACCCCATTCACTTCCCTTGTAAGTGCCGCACTGTAGCCAGATTGTGTGACACGCACATTTGTGTGTTAATCAATACTATGCCACAAATACTGTTGAATGAGCTTAACGGGATAGTTCCTTAAAAATGAACTATCATCATTTACTCACCCTCATGCCAGATGTGATTTTCTTTCTTCTGCCAAACACAAATTAAGAGTTTTAAAAGAATATCTCAGCTGTGTAGGTCCATACAATGGAATTGGTGGAAAGTGAATGGTGATCAGACCTTTTGTAGCTTCAAAAATCACATAAAGGAAACCTAAAAGAAATCCATATGACTGCAAAAAATCATAATAAATCTTCAGAAGGTATGTAAAGAGTATGGGTGAGAAACAGAGCAATATTCAAGTATGCTTTTACTCTAAATCTACACTTTCACTCTCACTTTCAGTGTGAATGTGAGAATAAACAGCAACCGCATGTGCCTTTCAGATGTGAAAGTGGAGATTTAGAGTAAAAAGGACTTAAATATTGATCTGTTTCTCACCCACACTGATCATATCACTTCTGATGACATGCAATAAACCACTGGAGTCATATGTGAAAGTGAAAGTGGAGATTTATGGTAAAATAAGACTTAAACATTGATCTGTTTCTCACCCTCACCGATCATATCGCTTCTGAAGACATGGATTAAACCACTGGAGTCATATGTGAAAGTGAAAGTGGAGATTTATGGTAAAATATGACTTAAATATTGATCTGTTTCTCACCCACACCTATCATATCACTTCAGAACACATGGATTAAACCACTGGAGTCATATGTGAAAGTGAAAGTGGAGATTTATGGTAAAATATGACTTAAATATTGATCTATTTCTCACCCACACCTATCATATCACTTCAGAACACATGGATTAAACCACTGGAGTCATATGTGAAAGTGAAAGTGGAGATTTATGGTAAAATATGACTTAAATATTGATCTATTTCTCACCCACACCTATCATATCACTTCTGAAGACATGGATTAAACCACTAGAGTCATATGTGAAAGTGAAAGTGTAGATTTATGGTTTAAAAAGCAATTAAATATTGATCTGTTTCTCACATACACCTATCATATCACTTCTGGAGACATGGATTAAACCACTGGAGTCATATATGAAAGTGAAAGTGGAGATTTATGGTAAAATATGACTTAAATATTGATCTGTTTCTCACACACACCTATCATCTCACTTCAGAAGACATGGATTAAACCACTGGAGTCATATGTGAAAGTGAAAGTGTAGATCTATGGTAAAATAAGACTTAAACATTGATCTGTTTCTCACCCACACCTATCATATCACTTCTGAAGACATGGATTAAACCACTGGAGTAATATGTGAAAGTGAAAGTGGAGATTTAGAGTAAAAAGGACTTAAATATTGATCTGTTTCTCACCCACACCGATCAAATTACTTCTGAAGACATGGATTAAACCACTGGAGTCATATGTGAAAGTGAAAGTGGAGATTTATGGTAAAATAAGACTTAAATATTGATCTGTTTCTCACCCACACCTATCATATCACTTCTGAAGACATGGATTAAACCACTGGATTCTTATGGATTACTTTTATGCTGCCTTTATGTGTTTTTTGGCGCTACAAATGTCTGATCACCATTCACTTACTTTGCGGAGCTGAGATATTCTTCTAATAATCTTCATATGTGTCACGTCATATCAGAGGAAAGAAAGTCACACACATCTGGCATGGCATGAGGATGAGTAAATTATTTTACATTTTTGAAAGTACTGTCCCTTTAACTGATAACATTCCTTTAAAACGTTAAGCTCCTGTGCGAGAGGCTGAACAGCTGTGCGTGCCACACTGGTCGAAAACGTTGAAATAAAATAGCGCAGATTGACGCAAAAACGCTTTCTGTGGGAACGGCTCCTCAGGTGCTTGCTAGTGCGCTCTGCGTGCTTGTTAAAAAGGAAAGTCTCGGCTAACATTTAAATGATTATATCTCTGGAAGACTTTTTTTACTCTTTGGCATAAAACTCAAAATGTGTTTCTGGGTCAAAGTTACTCAGAATGACGGAGCAGGTCACAAATGATTTATTTATTCAAGTCAAGTCATTTTTATTTGCTTTAGATCGCTTTATATGAAACACATTGCTTCAAAGCAACTTTATGGAAAATTACATTTTTGGATTTTGGTTGTATTTCTTCTAATTTCCTTCATATATCTAAAAACAATGATAATAATTTGTCTTGTCCTGTCAGTGTTGAGTGATCAATGCTGTCTGCCCTGTTTCTGGTGCAGGACTTTGATGGTTACCGGCTGGTTATTGGGTGTTTCACCATGTGATCTGTCATTGGTTGCCGTTTGACCTCCTGCTAACTCAGTGGATGCCTTGCAGTGAGGAAGTCCAGCCTTGTGCAAATTCTTCAGCTGCGTGTCTTTGAAACTTTAGCACTCCGGTTCCCCTCTGTTGTGTCTTTGAGTGGTGACCCCCCCACACCCCCACACCCCCACGCCCACACCCCCCCCCCAAAAATTGTCTGTCATCAAGTGGCTCTCTCTCTCTGTTTCTCTCGTTCACATTCACACACACTTTTTTTCTCTTCCTCTCTGTGTGTGTGTGGAGCTCCAGAGGACCCTGAAGCTGGTCCGTGTTGAGTCCGTGTTGCGCTGCTCTCGGCTGGGCTGCGGCTCCGCAGCAGGGGCGGTTCTAGAGGGCCCCCACCACCACCACTCACAGTGATATAACACTCGCCCCTGCTCCACGGGGGGCTGGGGAGGGGCTCTGGATCCAGCTGAAAGAGAAAAGAGAGAGAGAGAGAGAGATCAAGGATAAAAAGAAATGAAATCTGTGACCCCCCCGGCACCTACCCCCATGGCTGTTACTTTTTTCTTTTCTACTTCTTTTACTCAGTCGTTTCTCGCCCTCGGCCGCCACGCTGTCGTCTGTTCTTTTTTGAACAGACGCTCGCCATACGATTCAGTGTTGGGTGTTACTCAGGTGTATTCACCTGTGATTCGGGGACCGGTGTAGGGCACACCGGGGCTAGTTGTCACTAGG